>KB663610.1:24581170-24825338 GCA_000349025.1 Anopheles minimus
TATTTTTATGTCTGGAAAAGATAATGTGGCTGACGCTCTATCTCGGTTACCAATACAAAAAGCTACGCCATTCGACCCATCAGAAGAAATATTTGTTAGGGAAGTCGCTACACATGCGGCAAACACTTCAGCGTTGAATTTACGGGACATACAATCAGAAAGCAAAGATGATGTAGGAATACAAGAAGTATTAGCATTATTGACTAGGGGAGAAACACATAAGCTACCGATCGAATACCGCGTGATTGCCAACGAGTTATGCGAACTAGAAGGAATTCTTCTTCGAGGAGACCGAATTGTCGTTCCATTAGCGCTAAGAGACAAAGTTCTGAAAACGGGTCACGAAGGGCATCCAGGTGTTACAATGATGAAAAATCACTTGAGATCTCATGTTTGGTGGCCAAAGATGGATAGTCAGGTGGAACAATTTGTGAAAAGCTGTCGAGGCTGTACACTAGTAGGGGCTTCAACACATCCGGAACCGTTACAACGAAGCCAATTGCCTGTTGCTCCGTGGCACACAATTGCATTGGATTTTCTTGGTCCTCTACCAGAAGGACAACATCTATTGGTGGTTATTGATTGTTATAGTCGATTTATGGAGGTGTGCGAAATGGACACGACAACTACCAGTGATGTTATAAAAGAGTTATCAACAATGTTTAGTCGGTATGGAATTCCAGTAATAATGAAAGCTGACAACGCTCCCCAACTAAGTGGAGAATGTAATGAATGGACTGAATTTTGCGAGACAAATGGTATCAAACTAATGAATACCATTCCCTATTGGCCTCAATCGAATGGAGAGGTGGAACGACAAAACCGCTCGATCTTGAAACGTTTGCGAATATCGCAAGAACTCGGACGAGACTGGCGAAAAGAACTATACTTGTACCTACTGACATACCATTCAACCAAGCATCCGACAACTGGAAAATCTCCGGCGGAAATAATGTTTGGACGGCGGATTAAAACTAAATTGCCTTTAGTATCATCTTTTCATGAAGACCCGGAAGTAAGAGATAGAGACACATTGGTAAAAGAAAAAGGGAAACAATATGCTGATAAGCGACGGGGTGCGCAAGAGAGCTCAATAGGAGAAGGAGACCACGTGTTGGCAAAAAGAATGCGAAAAATGAACAAACTAGATACGGAGTTCAGCAACGAAGAATTTATCGTTCGCCATAAAACAGGTACAGATACAATCATTCAATCCAAGGAAACCGGCAAGGAATACAGAAGAAGTTCAGCTCATCTCAAAAAGATAGATCATGATTCTTCAGCCGAATTATTGCGTTCGGATTCGTTTACTGATAGCATCCCTGATTCGGGAAGCAATGTGGTTAAGACGTCATCTGAACCAGGTTCATCCAAACGAGTAACACAACCACCATTGAGACATCGGGACTATGTACCGCATTAACGCTTTCACAATAATACATGAATTGTAATGGATGTCTGAAATAATGAATGCTAAAGTACTTCATGGCACTTCCGATTAGAAATATACATTTACATTAAATTTATAACAAGGGGGGGATTGTAGCATATGACTTTGTTTATACACCTTTGTTGTATTATTCATATCGACCTTATGCAATTGTTAATTGGGTTTCCAAGCACATACACACAGCCATGCAAGACGCGCAAGAGCGCACTGCTTAGGGAACGACAGGATTATTCATGTTGGACCATCGACAAGAGCAAGACACGATACTACAGTTCTGCATATTGCGATGTTACTGCATTAACACGCGTAAGTAAAACAAGCCAACAATTAAGTAACAAGCGTACCTTTTGTCGGTGGCAATTAATCTCCTAAGTAACTTTAGTGTAAACGCTAAACAATATTCCTTTCTTAAAATTACTACCTGCGGCTTGTCATTCGAATGTGATCAGAAGTTGCTCTTTAACGGGCCACACATGATTTAAACATAAGCAAATGCATACGCTCGATTGGCATTCACAGTTAAGATATGAGCAAATCGTTATGAATTCAAAAAAAAACACTATGCTATTTTTTTTCCTTGCAAGATATTACAGTCATACATTTGATTCGTAATTGGTTAGTGTATTTTTAAGATCTTTTCATGTAAAATAAATCATAACATAAAAGACATTCGCTTAATATTTATGTAAAAAGATGCAGATTTTGTAGGATCTCTTGTTTGTTGTATAAAATCATATATGTTTAGTTGAAATTTTAATATTTTTAATGATAGAGGTAAAAGCCTAACTTAAAAAACAGTTTAAAATGGCTAGGAGACTAATCTAGAATGAAGTTGCTGTTAAGAAACATGTACTATTGCATATACCAATGATTGTACGGCAAGGATTGATTAAACATAGTTCAGATCCAAAAACATTATTACAGTTGGTCATGGATGAGATACAGTATGGATGTTACCTGTGGATTCAGTGACAGTGAAAGTTTTCGTAAAACTCTGGCTCTGAGATTATCGGGATATACTTCAGAAAGGTTGCAAAATGCATTTCAATGCTCATGTAAATAGGACGGTAATCAATAAATGTTTTACGAAATTATGAACAAATAGTAAATAAGATAATGGACAATCAAATAGAACAAAACACACACACATATCCTACTACTACCACTCTTTCGTTAGCTGCCTAAAATAAGTCATGTGAAAATCCTAAAAGAACACATTGCTATCGATGTCTTTTCTCTCGCGAGTTCTTTTTTGTTTACTTCATCGCACTCCCTATTTTAAATGCCCAGCTGATATAACGTTGTAAATTAAAAAAAAAGTTCTGTTCTCGGCCTAACCATTCGCACCTTTTATGGCGATAACTTGTTTAAGTATTGTCATCGAAAGTGAATTCCGCGGTATGTATCTACTCATCTGTATCCTCCTCCTCCTTGGCGGTCATGAACATTTTCTGGCAAAATTGCGTTACTTGCGCTAGCACGTCGGTGAACGCCTTAGGCTTATTCTTCCAGGCTACCCCGATGTAGTAGACCGGGATACCGGCCAGTGTTAATGCGACGCCCATGCCCACCTCGTAGGGTGCCACATAGCAGGGTACGATCAGTAAAAATGCGCAGATGATGATAAATACCGTCGGCACCCACAGCGGTACCCGGATTGGCCGATGAATATCGGGCCGGGTGTAACGGAAGTATAGGACCGCACTGACTGACAGCATGATGAAGAACGATTCGACGATACTGCTGTAGGTGATAAGGACATACACGTCGCTGATAAACAGATACAACAGCGATAGTGCGCACTGCAAAGACAGCGGAAGAGAGAAATAGGCACGCAATCAACAAACGGAACAAAACCTAGGGAAACGGGAAAGACGGAACGCAAAATTTGTCCCCAACAACGCGGGTATACGGTATGCTCACCAGAAACACGAGCGACGGCATTGGCGTGAAGCGGTTGACATTGATATGGGACAGAATTTCAGGCATGTGACCATTGCGAGCACCCACGAAGCACATGCGGGACGATGTCATAATGTGTACGGAAAGTCCACCGAACGCGGCTATTGCCACCAGGATCGGCATCACGAACGACCCATAGCTCATGGCTCGCTGAGCAAACGTCTACGGGAACACACAGCAACGGGCCCAATTCACCAATCCAACCAAAAGAAGAGAAAAAGAGAATAAAGCGATCAAAAACAGCACACTTAAGTTGCGCGCGCCAGGTTCTTTACAATCCGACAAGGATCAAACCGTGCTGTGCACATGGCTGCCACATTGGTACGATGGGAATGACGAACGAATGAAGATTAAAACGCGAACTTACCACGGCAATAGCGTCGGATGCCAAAATAGCTTGGGGCGTTAGGACGGCCACATACGCCATATTTGCCAGCACATAGATGGCCGTCACCAGGGGCAGGGAAATATAAATCGCCCGGGGCAGATTCTTGTACGGATCGCGCAATTCCTCGGTCATGAAGTTGAGGTAATTCCTACAGGTTGAAGGAGATTTGGGTTTGTTCGATTAATGCCATTGTTCGACACAGAAACATACTACGGGACGGAATAGGAGGACAGCCCGGCCTTAGCACACTCACCAGCCAGCGTAGGAGAAGATGCCGGAGTAGAAGGCGACCGAGATTTTACCGGGATCGGTTTCCGTGCCCTCGAACGCGTTCTCAAAATTGTCCATACCACCCTCAGCCACCGCCATCCAAACGACGCCAACCACTATCACCAGCACCAATGCACCGATCTTGGTGAACATGAACACGTTTTGCATCTTGGTCGTCACCCGCACGTCGTAGGCGTTGATATAGGTAAGGGCGCAGATGGTAACGGCAGCAAACAGCTGCAAACCAATCGTCGGTACCGAACAACCAGCCGCGAACAGTGGCTGGAACACGTAGCTAGCAAACGTAAGTCCCATGATCGCATTTGTGCTCGGACTAGGTAATCAGAACAGGACAGTCACAAAGCACAAGGCGAGTCGGAATGTCGGGACCCACACCCAAATCCAAGGACATCCAGAAGTAAACGACAAGAGTAAGAAATTCTATGATTAAATTCGATGTTAACTCACACAACCTTTCGGTTCCGGTTCGAGGATCGCATCGCGTTAGGATATTTTGAGACTTATTGAAGGGCTCAATTGAAAATGTAAAGCTACTTCTAACACACGATCCCGATTCCCGAGCTCGACTGGTTGTTGCGCGCACTTACACAAATATCACAGTTGCGTCCCAAAGGTAGAGAAACGCCGGCAGAGGCCCGTACGCTTCGAAGATGTAAGCGTAATCTCCACCGGACTTGGGGATGGCCGTCCCTAGCTCTGCATAACACAGCGCACCGATCATTGACAAAACACCGCACATTACCCAGATCAAGAGTGACGTTCCGACCGATCCGACCTCTTGCAGGACACCCTTCGGTGAAATGAAGATACCCGAGCCAAAAATGATGCCCAAAATGATGGCGACACCTTCTAGCAGCCCGAGTGATTTCTTCATTTTCACCTTATCCTGATCGCCATCGGCCGATGCTGCTTTATCGGTGGATACCATCGTACCCGTACCATCTTCCGCGATGGAACCAAAATCGGTTGCGACCGAACCGACACTGGGCGACACCAGATTGTCTTCCGTTGGAGAGTGCAGCTCCAACACTGCGTTTCGTTGCTTCAGCGGCATCGTGTCGACAACTCGCGGGCACTAATGTGTGCAGGCTCAGGATACTTCAGTGGAAGGAGAGAAAATGAAAACAAATAAATTAACAAAACAGAACCAATACACAGCACGATCGTAGCAAAACTAGAGACAGGTTTGGGTTTCCGTGTACTAGTGCAGAATTTCGGGGAACAGGGCTAGCAACTGTTTCACTATTTCGGTGCCGCAATTCGGCGAAGAACGTTGTTATGAATAACACCAGGTAAATGTTGAACAACAAAATGTTCATTTCCCACATACAGGTACATCGGGCCGTGCAGCATACGAACCTACCCGTACGGAGCACAATTCAGAAACTTGAAAAATACACCGAAAGTTACGCTTCTGACATATGTGCGCACCCATCACGAGGGCATCGCGTCTACTAGGCACGTCGTCACACGACTTCTACGAAGTTTTCATTCAACGCCCATGAACGCGCACAGAAACCTTAAATTCCGGCACTTAATTTGATAATTGCTCACTAATCTTACTTCTATAGTCAATCGTACCAGATCAATGGTAAGAGATCGCACAGCCGAACGATTCTGGCAGACCTCGACCTTCTGCTTGAACCGTACGCAACTCTTCTTTTCCTGTGTTAGCGTCCGATGGTGCTCTGTCCTTGTACACTATTGGCTTATCGGCAGCATGGATTATACGCTGTTCGGACGCTTACGTACGACGTACCAGCAGGAAGAGCCAGAGAAGAAGTTGACAACATTAACTAGACCACTGTATGCCTTCAACGCGGATGTTCAGCTGACAGTTTGTAAAATGATAATATTTCACCTTTTCACGTAGCAAGTATAGCTTACACTGCAAATGCGAATGGAACGCAGAAGCGTTGTACCGACGAACGACCATCAGTATGTACATTATTGAGCCTCACCATTAAGTGGGTGCTAAACAGAAAGATGACAATGTTTGTTTCTACAACTGATTTCTATCTAATTGATATGATCAAAGTTTCCTTGAGTGAACGGACGACTACCCGTTGGTGTAGGAATGAATTCGTTCATGTCTTTCCCTCAAATGCCGACTTGCGAAATACCGTCGTGTGGTCAAACATTATCGTGTGTGTGACTTTTTGTTGTTGTTGCTTAGAATGTAGTACACCCCAAACTCACGCAAAAGACCACGACTTTCTCGATAGACAAAGCACCCCAGCTGTCGGCGGGAACAATCTGTGCGCAAACATGCTACGTGCGCAATGAAGCAGTAAGCGAGAACATCCAAGGTCTCTCTCCATTGATTCGGTAGGACCGGCAGCACTCACACACGGGTAAAGGGTGTGCTAATTGCATTTCCACTGAATCATACACAATTTCTATTTGCCGCATAATTTGGCAAGTCAACTGATAATTTGGTTATCGCTCGGCAGCTAACGACGTACTTATCGGGATGAACGAAGGCAGCTGGATGTACGTCCAGCAGCGATTAGACAGAAGCACGTGGCTCGATTGTTTATGGGTCAAATAGAATTTCAAGATTATATACGGATTTCCGGTAGCATCAAGACGTTTTCGACAGCAATACGGAATGAGCGGTTTTTTTATATATGAAAAGGGGAAAAGTGAGACGTAGAACTCACACTAATGAACGCTTACTCAAAATACACAACACAAATTATTTAAAGGATGAAAATACAACATGATGTTATCCCTGTCATTGCACGTGCATTTCAAATAATCCACCCACAACTAAAACTGTAAAGCGATTCTACATACACAGTTTGTTCAATGGCTTCACCGATGGTTGATCGCACACTGGATGGAGTCACTAAAGGATGCAGAGGATTGGCCGTTGTGAGTATCAGTTTAACTTGTAAACCCCACAGCACAATCAACAAGGCCTCTGAGCAACACAAACTGTATAGCAACAAATAAGACATAGTTCAATATAAGTACGCAAAGAAGACACGTACATGGGTGAGTGGATGAATTCTGTATCAATTAAAATTTCCACCAACCCATCACATTCGTAGGCGTTATAATGAACGAAGTGTGTCTTGATCTCCAATTAAAGCCACTTCTAGCCTCCCACGAGAGTGCTCCATCAGGGTGTTTATTGGAAGCACCAATTGCGTCCTGCTATTAAGTTAATGCCGAACATCGTGAATAGTTGCATTTTACAGCATCATTCAAATGTCAAAACTGCATTAAATGCTGTTTTCAAATATTTATTCTTTGCAACATTTAACCACTATCATCTTTTGCGAAGATCCACGAAGAGTCACGCTGGAACAAGAGTAAGATTCATTTAGTTTTGCAGCTTGATATGTGTTTGTGGTCCAACAGCTCACAGATCTAATTCAAATGGTGCTGATCCGTCGCGATTGCCGCGCCGTTGAGTTCCTCGCACTCACGCTTTATCCAGCAGCACGGGAGAGCAGACGGTAAATAGGACAAGGCTTTCTCCATGACCCGTTTTTCATTGCGTTGGTTCGTTTTTCATCTACTACAAATGATTCCCCATTCTCCCCTGGGGAGTAACATACCGCCGAGTGATTTGCAGCGTGATTACGAGAAAGGCAAACAGAGAGAAAAAAAACCCCTTTTCCAAAGAGCATTGCAGTGTGTTTAGATTTATGCGTAACATTCAACAGTGACACGTTTGGCAGCTTCCCAGTATGTGCGATTATCCATAAACCCCTTCCTTCGCTAGTGCTGCGGAACGTCCATTGGCGATGTATATGCTACGGTAATTAATTGATTTATTCTCGGCTTCTATGCGGAGTGAACCAGAGGCGATGAAATGGAACGTATCGCGCTCCGTGTTCCATGATCACCGGATGCATATGCCGAATCGAATCGATATCGTGCACTATCGTCTTGCAAATGTATTTATGCACATTGCACATCCCATTTCCCCATGCTCCCGTAGCTGACCGATGAAAGTTCAGCGCGAGGGTAATGTGGGTATTGCAAAATCCACCTTCTACTAAAACAACCACAACCCTGCACGGCGGCCACCATCCGCGTCCACCCGTGCGCATCAATTATTCCGGGAATGCAGCAGCAAATCGGCAAACAAATGCATTTGTTGCAACAAGCTACGCCTCCACCACGGAACGAGCAATCGATGCTACACCACCATTGATCAACAAATCTCGACATCTCAGAGTCCTTGTGTCCACAACACCCCCCGTTCCATCCGTCCATCCGTCCGTCGATTCCAATCCGCGGTACGTACCAGTTATTTATTGCCGACTTAATTGCTGAAGTCATTATCATTGATTTTATTTGCATGCATTTATAATGTGCCTCTGTGTAAGTGAGATTTATCGAACGGCAAGCGGATGGCATGTGATCGTGTCAACACAGCTAGCGGCCATTGAAGCATTTGCAGCGAATGGCACCTTACCACTTTGGTGGCATTATTTATCCTTCGGCATTCGTCCGTAAGGATCCGAACGGGGCAGTGATATCAGCACCATGACCTATTGACTTTAATCAACAGGGAGAGCTGATGGGGCATTATGTTCGACCGTTTACCGATTTGGGATAATTCGGTATAATTCGAATATCATTTTTGCTTTTGTATTAATAATTTTATGGAATGAATCTTTAGGACAAGGGGTTTGGAATACAAATTATTCTTGATGGTTGGAATGCAATTGAACATTCACTTCGGTTGAGTTTTTTTTTAAGACTTGACGAAGCAATAAGCAATTTTTTTGGTATCTGGCGTTAAAGGATAACTTTACCTAAAACAGAAGTCTGATTTAAGGCAATTAAAACAGATTCATGGAATTTACACTCCATTAGGAGGACCAGCATACGAACAGGAGGAAAAAATATATTAACTAAAGGACAAATGTTGTGTTTTAAATCAAACACAATATAAACACTAATATTTCAACAGGTATAAAAGGATTTAAACCCTCTTTAATTGATACAATTTAATGGGGACGGTCTATTTGTCGGTTTCTCGTTCTATTCCTGATACTATTTTCACGTTTTTAATGTTTAATGAATGTTGCCGTACATGACTGATCAGTTTAATAAACTTTAATCATGTCATTTATGACATAAAATCCTCTGTTTTTCATCCGAATGATAAAAATTTTCAAAAAATTTGATTTTAACTCGTAATGACGGCAAGATCGTATATCTTTAAACTTTACTATTAGTGATACATATAATTGTGTATATGATATACCTGATTCTGCTCAGAATTTGGTCGTACGAAGTAACTGATGAGTAAATCTGCAAACAAGAAAAAAAACTGCAACTTTTAGTATTAAAGCAAATCAATATTTACACTCCCGTTAATTAAGCCTTGATATTGATTGTCTGTTACGTAGACATCAAAGCTGGTCATTATCGCAATTTCATTGAAACTTTAAAAAAACTTTTTATAGTCATTCTAATAAAATAAATCCTAAAGTAATCAAATAATAAAGTGAATTAATAATTATATTTTTTAACCGATTGAAACTTCAAAGTTATAATTAGATAACACAGATAGAAAACAGGTAAAACGCGATCATGTATATAGAATAGCAGGGAATCTCAATAACACAGGCGATGAAAAATGGGTATCGAAGTGTTTTAAAAGGTTTTGTATTTTAAACGAGCTTAAAAATAATTTTGTTTTGCTAAAAAACTGAGCATTTCTAAAACATTTAAATTTGAAAGATTGCCATTCCATTAAAATATTCGAAATCCTTTGAGCGACCATCACAATTTGCACATTGCATCTCTTATTCTAGAACTCGATGGTAATCTAAAGAGCCCATGATATGTCATAATCTTCTGCTTGGTTTACTACACGACAACAACAGCATCAACGTCATCATCAGCATCATCAACATTGCGTCCATGATGCGATCCGATGGGATAATTAAAATGTAAAACAGCGGGGTATCGCCAATACCACCCACCCACCTAACGCCACCAATGTCACAGGAGAAAGCTGCGAGAAATGGAAATGGTATCCGGAAAAACCTCCACCACACCCAAACTGTAGCTGTGTTTGACTAGGCACAAGACCTGTAGCCAAGCCTGTCAGCACAAAACAACGGAACGGATTTACGTCAATCTGAAATTCCGTGTGTGAGACAATCCTTACCTAACACTGGAAACAGGGCCACGCATACGGGCATACAGGGTAGTTCTGTTCCTTCGCACCGTTGCACAGCGCACCTATCGACAAGATGATGCTCCAAATCGACCCGTCAAACGCAGATACACGAGGATGGTACTTTCCACTGGTGCACCGCAAGACTCTGCCATCGGGTGATTTCATTTCAACACCAAATCCACAAAAAGGAGTACTCCCATTGTGTGCTGCTGTGGTCGACTCAGAGTGCCTGCAAACCGCAGAAACGGCTTTCACCGACCCAGTCTGAACACTTTTGTAGTGCGCGGTTGACACCACGAAGTAATGCTCTAACCGTCAACCCGTCATGATCTCGCATATTTCGAGCGTTGCAGTGGCTATGTGGCCGCTGTGACCGATACCATTCGCTCAACTGTGTGATGTGTGGATGAATGCTCCCTAATGTGCCTTCACAGTAGCAGCAGAAACTATTCCGTCGCCGAACTTTCCTATCCATATGAGCTTTGGCCATCTTTCAAAGAGATGTTTTTAAGGGGTTTTAATCCAGGTTTTATATGACACAGAATGTCTGCACAGGAACGATAGCTTCGTGCATTTGGAAATGGAAATGAACTCATTCGTTTGATTATGATGAATAATGAAAAGCTATACGGATGACACAACGAACGTACCCAACGGATAACGCTGATCCATTCAACTCCATTTAGTTTGTATATCTTGTTTTTAACCAATACTAAAAAAGACACATTTTCTCAATCATTAAACCAGCTTGATATTACATTCTCAGAAAGTTTATTTTTTACTTAGCAATTATGTCAAAAAAAAGTGTGGATACCCCGCGGATCAGATCGCAAACATCATCTCGTGGGAACACGTGCCTGTTATTTACTGGAAACACTGGCATCCAGCGGTTGTTTCCCAGAATATCGTTATTTCACGCTCGTTTCCCAGTGTTTATATTTCCACCTCCGAGTACCGGCTGCTGCCAACAGCATTCGACAAAATGAAATTAGATTATCGTTACGCTTGTCGGCGCTTTTTTTGGCATCTGGCAAACAGTTCGCTTCTGTTTGTAAAAAAAATATTCAAGGCCAGGAAAAGGTCACAGCAGATAAAACATTATGTGGCAACACGTGTGATCGAACGCATTTGTGTTTGAAGCGAAAAAGAAGATAATCACACCTACAGCTTCCTTACGATGCGGCATAGATAAAACCTTCAAATCTGTGTCTGTCGCCATGAATTTTAATGCGTTCGATGAGAATAACAAACATGGAGGGTAAAATCAAAAACCTCCTCCAGCGAGTGTATTCCAATTGTAAAGAGTACACATAGTGCGGACCAAGCAGTACAAATAACCTGAACAGTTCACCTTAACCTCACTCGGAAGGTAAGCTGTTGTGTACACTTAGTACACACAGCATTACTGAAGGGCACGAAGGGCGGACACACATCAATAGACCACGATACCTTTCCGACCTCCATCGAATCTCCACCACGCTTGCACCGACCGTGTGGCTAGCTGTACCGGTGCCGTGGCATTCGGTTCTCCAATCGTCATAGAAGCGCAAAAAGGGCTAGTTAGTCCGGTGTAGGAAGCGCGGGCGAACACGCGTTTGCATACGCTCCTCCCTAGTGCGCATAGCATAGCGAACGGAGAGATGACCTCGACCTGGTGGTCTTTTTTCTACTCTTTGCCCTTCCCCCCTGCCGCAAAACAAAAGCCTCCCCCCTGTTGGCGTATGTTACTGTTGTTGCTCTGTCGCACTCGGGCTGGGAGCAGTTGGAAACCTTAGCACTGCAACCCTGAACTATATAGTCGGTGGAAATGCCATCAGCAACGTTTAGCTCGTCAATCGTGGCCGTTAATTTGCACTGCACTGGTGTACACGTGCCTCAAACTTTCCTTGCCACGTTGGGGATGATCGTTGGGCAGTATAGGCAGGGCACCATCTCTGGTTACATTGACGTAGGCAACCGCCGGGCCAACAACTTCACCCAATGTTTGGGTAAAAAAAAAACTATTTCCTCGTGAGCGAAAAAAAGGTGTATATAACGGTGTGGGTTTCCAGAATCGTGAGTTACTTCGTCGTTCACTCAACTCGGAGGTCCTTTTGAGAAAAAAAGTATATTATTACTGCTCCAGCAACTCTCGCTCCGTTCGTGCTCAGGAATAATTGAACACATGTTTTGTCCCTTGAACTAAATGCTTGGCAACCGAACCGAACTGAGCTCTCGTTTTTACCTTGAATCGTTCTTGTCATGATTGGGAATGAACATGGTGTATCTATCGTTGGTAGATTCTTTCACAGAACACTCTACTGTAGCTCTATTTTCGCTAGTACGTAAAGATTTTGCAAAAATGATTGAAGAACATTTGAATGCTTTGATATTGAAGAAATTCTGATGTCTAAAACATTACTTTGTGTTAACACACTCTACACTATTAGACGACCGTGTAACTCCATTAGCCCTGGATAAATTTTAAGGTTAACTAAACCACACTCATCCGCTATGACTCAGCTCAAACTCGGCTACTACCTTATGAAGTTACCATACTCCGCGTTATGATGGCCGAGAGATAGTGGCACAAGGGTTGGCCCCCCACACCGAATGCAACGGAATGCTGGAACCACAGATGGGCGATAGGAAATATGTTTGATTGTTTGCATATGCATACGCCCACCGTGCACTGAAGCATGCTCCACTTTATTTGATGTAGGTTTTCCGGATCAAGGATTTAGCTTCACACTGGTTGGCATGAAAGAGCGAAACCAATGTCACACACCCGGCAAACAACTAACGAGTTGACGGAATGGGGAAATTTATAATTCATGCCATTGTTAATTGCGCTTCATTACACCAACGGGACCGAGACAAAACCGAGAGTCGGGGCACCAACATTTCCTTCGTCGTAGGAAGCTGAACTGCTAATGCGAAACCTGCGAAGTGGTTAGGTATGTAAATTGGAATGATGAATTATGCTTCTTTTTGTTGTAGTAACATTCTCATTTGGATATGTACATACTATATATGCTTCATTTACGAAACGCTACCATTTGAGATGTTTTTTAAAGATATTAGTGAAGTATCTTAACCGTTTAAAGTAAGATGTGATCAAATATCCACTATAGTTATAGATTATTAAATTGTACAATGTATTTTGTTTCTAGAACGATTATGTCGTAGTTAGTAAACAAAGCATATACAATATCAAAAAAACAGGAAATAAACGATTAAACTATAATCTTACACAAAATATTAGTATCTTACTCAACGCATTTCAACGCTCGGTTTGGCATGGTAGAATCATCGCGCCGTATCACAGGGCATGTCATCCAAATTATTGTCCATTTAGATAAACCTTGACCCGTATCTGGAACGACCAGCCTTCGGTGGAACCATCCCCTAACCGTTTCGTTCACGTCCGTCAAACAAAAGGGTGCAAGGACAAATTTACCATACACGTAATGATCGTATCGCACGCAACGCCACCGGAGGGCAAAGTTAGTAACAGTCGCGTACAACTAAAGTTCCATTGAACTTTCAAGCTACAAACGGAACTGTAATGACAACATGTATTTGCCAGAATAAGAGGGAATGACTAAGCAAGGGAATTATGACCGTACGTGTTAGTGAACTATTAAAAGCCTTACTTTTCGATTAAACAAGTGCCGGATGAAATGGGACCGCGATAAATTGCACACAATTAATCATTAACCGGAAATAGGCTACGAGGCACAATTCCAAAAAATCCAGAGGTTAAGCTGTTTGAAATAGTTAGATATTTGTTTGTATGTATGGAGATTCACAGTGAAACAAAACGGTTTAAGGAACTGCACTCACAGTTTCTGAAAATTCCAATCCCTATGATCTACTGTACGTTGATCGTAAACTTCGCCCACCCACGGAATCGTGTCAGCCATTTAGGTGACCATTACCAACACTAATTAACATGAATGGGTAGGTCTCACAACATTATCCATGCATCTATCGCACAATGATTTTTATGACAAAACGAATAAACCATTGGCCATAAGTGGAAATCCACACGAGCATTCATACTCAAGGCTTTAATCATGGTTTTTGTTGGCCAAAATTGTACCTAGCAACAAATGTCAGCCAACAGTGAATCACCCTATTCTTCTTGTTACAGGAGATTTAGAGCGCTTAAATGACCTTGCACAACTTGTTTTGACAGAATGATAAAAGAAATGAAATTAGTGTGACAGACGGCACGTAATATAAATTGATTCTGATGAGTCAGTATTGTTAGCAAACTGTGTCACCCTCAACTCTATAGTTTTTTCGAATAAAAACAGACGAAACATTCTTAATTTAGATGATCACATCCAAACTGAAACTCCACTTCCATCGACTCGTCCCAACGTAGATCTTAATGAACCGTTGACACATGGTAACACCGGATCACACTATTATACGTATCGGACAGTAAATTGTTTCACAGCTTTGCTCAACATATTTGGAACATCAGTGACAACAATGGTAAGGCGTCACGAAGGCGTTCAGGGGCGTTTAAGTAGCATAAGCATCCAGTGCAGACAGTCACCGAAAAAACAACCCGAACGCCAGCACCAAGCGGAGCGGTTGAATTAAAAAATCATTGACCTAGTCTCAGCCTCAATGGCACCGGGCACCAGTCCCCCTGACATTTTTCGTCGCGATCGTTGGATCTCTTCGGTCGTCTTTTTTCGACAGGTTGTACAGCACACGTAGCGGCCGGCCGGCCTGAGGCCACGGCACGAGTCCAAGGCACTATCGGTTCATATTTCCTTTCGCACGCGAGCACCGTTTAACGAAGGTGGACATGATGGTGGTGCAGTTTGTGTTGTGGCCGATGGTCGCGGCAGGTCATTGCTATATCGTGTCGCCTGTTAAGTGAGTGTCCAAATTATTCTTCGCTTTTGGGAGCCCGTAAGCAAACGGAGACGACATCAAAATGCAGCGTGCCGCGTAATGGAGTGAAGAGATTAATCAACGAATCAGTGACCGGAGCAGCAACGAAGTAAATGTTGTCGATACGAAAAATGTCCTTAAAGTCAAACACGCTGGAACAAATAACAAAGGGAAAAGAGAAATAGATAGAGAGAATGGAAAAAGATAAACAGGGTCAAAACAACAAGATGAGGTAGCGAAGGTAGGTAGCCTTTTAACGCTGCATGGGAACGAACTATCCAATTTGGCAGATATACAATTAAATTAATAGACATCATTTAGCGAGTCAATGTAATTCGAATATCATTTCTATTAATGTTACTCTCTCTCTCTTCACTGCACTGTATTGCGGGTTATGGAAATGCATTTTCAAGTATAAGCTCAATCGGTTTTTTGTAGTTTCTAACACATATAAGTAAGGAAGAAAGAATACAGGTTTATAAGCACAACAGCTAACACAGAATCTTCGTTTTATAAACAGGATTCAAATTCAAGCGGACACGACAATTCCGATAAAAAAATCAGTACAAATTGCTAACCGAAACGTGACCGATTATCTTGATTCGATCGCAATCGTACCCCTATCGATTGTGGAGTGATTTGTTTTGCATAAGATTTTCTCCTGATTGGCCACATCCAACAAGCTATGAAACGACGCAACGCAACGATACGATCGTTGTGAACAGTGAAGAGCTACTTCTTGGACGGCAATTCAGCAGTTGGCTGGTCAACCGTGCGGCTACCAATAGTCAACCAGTCAACCGCAATGTTAACCCCCGTTTGACCCACGCAATAGACAGTTTAGTGTACGACTACTTGCATTTGATGTGAATGCACTTCACATAATTGACTCTCGAACGGTACCAGTCGACAATGGTGCACGTTTGCAAATATCTCCCGAGGTTTACCAGCGACAGCCAATCCAATCGTATGCCGGAAGCATTCCGCCCGAAATTGGGGCCACTGCAAGCGCAGGGTTTGTGGGCGGTTACTGTGACTGCAATCATCTCGCGCACCAAGAAGCCGGGAAACGACATTATTAAGGTAACAGGCAGGCAAATGGTACTTGTTGCTGTATCAACGTTGCTTAGCGAAAAACCTATAATGATCGCTACGAGACAGAATAATTCGATATTTACTTTTCCTGGCGATGGATCAAAATTGGCTAATGTATCGTTTGATCTACTTATTCAACGAAGTTTTAGATTAATGTGATTTTACAGGGTTTACCCGGAATAAATTCTTATATCTTATTATTTAAATGAAAATTATTCTTCTTATACTCCATGGAGTTTTAGGTTTTTGATTCAAAATAGTAGTTTTTAGCTTCAAAATTATTTGCGTCATAATATATAAACATTTGAAGACTACCGTTTAACTCTGGAACTGAATCGTCAGTCGTTAAACATAAAACTTTCCGCATGATGACCAATTAGCTCTTAACTTATCTCGGCACCGTAAATCATTATTTTATTGAAGCGTTTAATAGCTATAAAATCACTTGAACTACCCTGCAACCGTGGCGGCCGTTGGCACGCGCATTCGTAGGAGAACTTTCGCGTGGGTGGCGCGTGCCAGACTGCTGCAACTCAACAGAAGCTTGTAATGCCAATCTGCACACAGTCCCTTTCCACCTTTACTTTCGTTTCTGTTTCATCTCCACACTTTTGACGGTAAGCCTTCGAACCAACGGCATCGTTTGGTTGATCTCGATTTTAGGTCGATTTCAAAATAACTGATCTGCACGTACAAAAAAGTAGGATAACGCAAGCAACACATGGGCGCAATTGAATGTGGCTCGCAAAGCCGTCCATTACCAACAAGCGTAACAGCTACAATGAGGCTGAAAACAGTTGACTGGCTAGTAGTGTAGGGCTTTTTCCAGCCACACCAAACCTATTCATCGCGTCGGGTTGCAATGTTAAAAGATTAAAGCCCCAGTGGCATTTGCTCCGAAAGATCCGAAACCTTCGGTTTTACTTCGAAACCCTTCTGGAGCGTAAAATGCCGAGCTATAGGCGCTACCGTATTTGAATCGACCAATGTTGCAACGTTGATTGATTGAAATGCACATGCGCTTGGAAATGGTTTGCGGCCATTTGGCTGCAAATTGTGCTACTGGCGCAGCATAGTACAAGATATGCAATGCACTGCTCGTTTCCTGATCGCTGCATATTTTATCGTTCCTTGACAGACATCTGGGCAACCACTTCGGAAGGCAGTGCAGAGATTTTTGATCATTGTGTGTCTATTGGGTTTATATTTGTTAGGCTCATAATGGTAATAGGAATGGTCGATGTCAAATATGGGCCTTCAACCGACGGATAAATTGTGCATTATTACAGTAAAGTATTAGTAACGCGCATTATGTCGGTTGTTATGAGCCTGTAGTTCCTTTTGATTTCAGTTCTAACTAAAACTGTACCTCAAACAATTTTGGATCAAATGATAATGTGAATTTGATAAAATGTAACATTATTTGACTGTTATACGGTAGTAGAACTATAATAATGATATGGTTAGATTAGTTGAATTATAATCTAAAACCAATCGTCCCATAATTTAGTTTACATGGTCTACTTTATTATGCTCTCTTTACAACTTTGCTTCCAAGTCTTGTATTGCAGATTGACGAAATAGTTTAAACAGTTTGTGCACGACTCAGCAACGTGCTCGGAGAGCATTTAAATCTTCTATTCTGCATCGAGATTCTCAAAGATAACAATGAGAAACTGTTTTGCTATGAATAAATTGAATCTTTGATATGGAAAGGACAGAATATATTGGTGTAGAAAGATATAGAAAGATAATTTAGCCATTTTTTACAAATCTACAAGGCATTTATCAAACTCAAGATTTCTTAAAAGCAGAGTTTCAAGTGTAAATAAAACAGATTAATTATGGATTAGTGATATTAGCTCAAACACATTTGGGTTCGTAGTTTTAAACAACTTTCCCATCGGTGCAACAAAGGAACAGGCCATGTTAATGAACTGATTTAAATGAAAAATAACAAAAAAAAACCCTATCACTACTCTATCAATGCACTCCTTTCATTGTAAAGAGCACTAACCCAAGATTTTGAATGTAATAAAACTTGCACGATTATTAAAGAAACATTAGCAAAAGAAATAGAAAAAATAATACCAAGTTTTACTGGCCCTAAGCATACAAAACATTTCACTAATCGAAAATACACTTTCCCCTCCTCCGATCGATAGAAGTTGACCTCAATTAGTCAAATGACAGTCGTACAAAATTAGCTAATAAGCATCGCATTTCCTACGAACGGAGACGGATGTTGTCACTGGTGATGCGCGATTTCTCATACCTTGCTCCGATTGACATATGACTCTTTGGAGTATCTGTTCCGAGTTTATGTTACTAGGCAGAGTTTATTTTCAACATCCCCACGGGATACACACAAAATAAGTCCCTTTCGGGGTGCATAAGTGTGATCATTAATGGCAAACAGCCATGTAGTGTAGGGATAAATAAAAACATACAAATCCCTTGTTTACTCTCTCTCTCCCGAGCTCTACCTCCAATGGTTCTACCATTACAGGGATCCTCTTGAACGAACAGCTCGTTAGTGGTTGTGGAGGGTACGTAAGATGTGACCTACTTTTTCCCAGCTGTTCATTCTGGTTGCGGAAATGATGATGCTACGACACTTATGGAGATTTTCATACACATCATTTGTTCGTGACAGATTCTATTGCATGGCTGAAGAATTATCTCCCAGAAGGGTGCAAGCAACGTAAACAAGCGTATCTACATACGTTCAGAAAGTTGTACCTTAATGACGAAAAGCAGCATTGTTTGTAGAGCAACTATCCAGATTTTTTAAATAAATTTCATACATTTAGGGTTCCCAAATTATATTTCTTTACCACAATAATGTTTTATCATTTAACAAATTTTCATTAACATTAATTAACAACAATCCATTGTTTAGTTCCATTTTATGCCAAATATATTGATTGTTTAGATATGTTAAAGTTGAACAAACTCAAACAATACCAAAAAACTAATGACAACATCGACAGAAATTCAACCAGATCGGCTACTAGCGAGGACAACAACGTGACATGTTTCCTCCCATAGTGTGCGGATTTGTGAAATTCTAAAATTATAAACCACACGTGTCACTGATTCTGTCATTACTACAGTTTCTATTTTCCGTTCTAAAAGCGTCACCAAAAATGTGTCGGACCAACTCAAATGTGGAGTACAAGTGAAATAAAGATAGCGATAATATAGGCATTTCAATGCAAATCCTGCATGTTTCACATTTTTTTTATTGGAAATGATTCCACGATGGATGACAAACGATCCTGTGACCTGATTTTACGATGAACTGACACTGGTACATTCTAGGGCGAGGGAAACCTTTACTCCCCCTTCGATTGGGATCCGTTTGACCTAATTTGAGCAACGACGAAATAACCAAATCGGAAGCTTCCCCAACACTTAGTTGCAATGTCCTCGAGAACATTGCAGACAAAGTGTGTCAACAGTGGACGGTATTGAGGAATCATGATTATTCTATCCCACATGCCAATGGTGGTCGGTATCAATCGTGGCTTTACATCATATCGATCCATTGCGGGCTGCAAATTACAAATGAATGAGCAAAGTATTCTGAACGGGCATCTAATTTTCTTCAATCGATTCCGTGACATAGCGAGTATGGTACATCATCCCCGGAGCAAACATCAGGACTCATTGGAATTTTTATTGAGTTCATGTGTTGGTGTAGAATTAAGGACCTTAGTTGAAGCTTTAGTCTTCAGTAGGGTCTAGCTGCGACTAACCGAATGTCCGGATGATGATTTAATTTCGCATCAATATGTATCAGAATATTTTAAACAAATCAGGTCCCCAGTGGTGCATGTTTTGTCTTGCAATTTAGGCATGCTGTTGTCTATACTTTGCCTGTGCATCAAAATCAAGTTGAACTCCGGAGCTACCTGTAAAATGGTAAAATATTCAAATGCACAATGTATTACCATCCGAAATGCACAGGTACCGTGTTTCATAACGCTTGGAAACTATTTTCCTTGCCATACAAAGTGTTATGAGATAAAGAAGTATGTTAACCCACCATGCCACGGTTAATGGCAAGCATGCATGCTACAAGAAAGCCATTCAAGGCGTACACGCACATGCAACTCATCTTCCATAAAATTATTTCCACCACGTGTCATTGCCCTTTTCCATGTACCATTCGTTTGTGGCTTGTACTTTTAGCAAGCAGAAAGAGAAACACAAGAAGACGCCAAAATCTTAAATAAACCGGTCTGAAAACGCAATACCTCCTGCAGGGAGCATATGCATTCCTACGCAAAATGTAGCCAAAGTCGTCTGCT
This sequence comes from Anopheles minimus, assembly GCA_000349025.1. NCBI lineage: Eukaryota > Metazoa > Arthropoda > Insecta > Diptera > Culicidae > Anopheles > Anopheles minimus. The sequence goes on from KB663610.1 coordinate 24,601,726, forward strand.
ACAAACATCTGCGTTCTTATTCCTTCCTAGCAAGATTGTTTGCCACGAGACAAACTGTTCAAAGTCAAAACTTTATAATAATTATACGATTATTCGCCTTGTCTGACTGGGAAAATGAAATGTATGGAAGGAAAATGTATCAAATTCGGTGTGCTTATTACACCGGTAGTGTCCAACAGATATATTTCACTGTCGTATTGCTGTCAACAGCTTTGCGTAGGTGAAACGTATCACCAGCAAAACGATGGGAATAGAATTGCATTTCAGGGTGGAATGACGTACTGCACACAACAGATCGATAACATGGGAATCGATAGAATGGCACAAAGAACGTAACGAAAGAGGAGTAACCATATTAACCATCTAGCGTAGTGAAGTGTATCATCGGGTACGTTATTGTGAATGGCATCATGCCATCTTCCACAAGGTTCAAACTTCCAGTCTGCAATAAGATAGCTAATAAAAGTTTCGGTTGCGAAATGGCAGCTGATACAGACAGATATTGGAAATCGGTTCAACACGTCTTTTTGTTTGACGTTTTTACCGGGAGATTGAAGAACAAACCAGCTACACAAATAAAACGCATTTCTTTTTGCTCAATCTCCTACAGGTCTGTGGATTCTCGAACCAGACGTCGTTGAAGGATAAAAATTTCATGTCGACTGTAGACAAATTTCAGTAAAAAATTTTTTTGATAGATTTGCATTCAAAACCTTTACCTTAAATCAATTTCTATTCGTGATTGCACGATTTTTTTCCTCAAATGTAGAATTACCACACTGTTGTAATTTGGGTTGTAATCTACTGGCAATAGGCAGAAAAATTTCATCAGACACATGATGTTCTAGTGTTCGATACGTAAAACCTGTCAAAACCGGCACCGGGAATCATCCTATCACTGCGATGATAGTTGGCGCATGACCAGTAGCGATCAGGAAATATAACCTCTGCCCGCGCTAGACAAGCAAATGAAACACGGCAACATTTTAACCACCATCTGCGCTGCCGAAGCACATGTAGTGCGAGGTTAGGGTTTACCGATAGTAGCTAGACAATGGAATATCAGCTTCCGCCTTGCGGGTTCGCTCGAAGGGTGAAAGATCAATAATTTTTGCTTCCATTCCATTGACTAACCAGACGGGAGCTGGTTGTTTATCAGGCTCACCCTTTCTAGCTGGCAAGCAAATGCCGGTTTTGGTAATGGTACAATATTTGCCCTCGACCCGCTTCCAGGTGACCTTCCCGCCGATAGGTACAGCCTAATGTAGGGTCCTTTCTACTTGCTTTCCTTCTTCTATGCATATCATTTTTTGCCTTCCTTTTGCTTCGACACACACACACATACATAGTTGCTTAAGGACACACTAGCCATGACGTCGTAAGCATCGGCAGACGGTTTTCCTTCCACGCACCATGTGCTCTTGAATATCCTTAAAAATATAATTATAGCTTTGTGCAGCATGGACAACTATGGGCAGTACTTACCTCGTACTTTTGCTGGTCCAGTAGCCTTTGTTCTGTACAAATGAGTTTCTGGAGTTTTCACAAAGCACACAACTTTTGCAGTTGCTAATGCAACCTGCCCGGAGTTACTATTTGCGTGAGTCTTTTTTGCTTCGTAATTACACCCTACGCCGTGGGCAGGGAATGTACCAAACACACAAGTAAAGAATTAAAATAAACCCCACCGTTGGGGAAAACTACTGAAGCGCTCGATGCACCAGACGGATGGTTCGTGCTATGCGGACCGGTTGAATCATCAGTACACTTTACTACACTGCAGCAGGTTTGCCGGCCGGGCTGCTATACTTTTTACCGTGCGCATCTGTCCGAGAAGAACGGAATGGGACGTCGATTTTCCCACTTCGTCGCACTCGGTTACGCACCTACGCACTCGCCTTCCTACCTGCCCGAATACGGGAGCAATGCAGGCTTTGTCGCCGTTCTGGATGCACTTTACACACCAACAAGGCTAACACAGGCAGACGGACCTACGCGATCGATTCGTTCGATACTGAATAATGCCGATAGCGAGACACTGGCCGCCAGCTTCTTTTGATCCTTTATTTGGTGCCGTTTGTGGTTCCTGTTGAGTCGTTTTCCACTCTGTGCGATTCCACTAGCCCGCGCTTTAGAAACACTGCGCTGGGAAATGAAAATGTGATGGGTCACGGTTAGTTAAAGCTTTTTCCGAATGCAAACAATTCCTACCACAGCATTTATCGCTCCCTTGCAACACAAATCGTAGGGTCTGCCGGAAGATGACGAGAGATTTTTGTTAACGTAAATGTGTGCTCGTTTTTTCGACTTTTCCGATTATTTTTTCCGAAAAACGGGCTTTGACAGGCGGACAGGCGTTTGACAGCAGAATGTTATGAAATGGGGAAACGTCAACGGTCCGCTTTTGACCAAATAGCGGTCCCGTAGTAGATTGTGGCCATATGCTTCCATCGTCATGCCCATAGTGTAACGTTAGAAAGAGCGAGAAGCAAATGGAATTGGGCAGAGATAGCAAGTGGTGGTATTTTCTTACCATCTCGTTCCCTCGTACGTGTACGTGGGTTGCCGCGCTTTCATTCGCACCGTACGACTCAACGACTTCAACAAATTTCTGAAACCTTTGCTACGCGTCACACCCTGCGAGGTTGTGTTTAAAACATAATTTTTAAAGCGTAAACCTACGAAAAAGGCGATTTTATAGTGGTTAATGCATAGTTAGAAGGTCTAAGTTTCGACCACACCAAATGTTTAGCAGTGGAAAGTGTTGTACGGTGGTAAAACAGTAATACAAATCGTATGAAAATTTACAGAGCGCGCGTGCGTGTATGTGTGTGAAAAAAACATAAAGCAAGCGTATATACAGTGCTGCTGGAGGGTGACTAATCTGATGTGAATTTTGCTGCATTTTGTAGCAACTCGGTGAACGGGCAAACAAAAGCCTTTGCTACACGGAGAACCAGAAAAGCTGACACGGAACAAAGGTTGCCTCGTTGGTAGATTGGAGTGCGTGCACAATCGCAAGTGAAATTGTAACCGCGAGCACAACTTTCTCGCTTGATTGGCGGCAGTTCCGGGGGCGCGATGGAAACGCTATCAAATTTCGGCCAAGTGGCCCTGAAATGGGATCCAAAGAATCTCGAAATACGCACGATGTCGGTGGAAAAAACGCTCGAACCGCTGGTACTGCAGGTGACCACGCTGGTGAGCACGAAGGGACCGAGCAAAAAGAAGAAAGGTAAGTCATTACGGGTCAACCAAAGTTTTGTACCCAGCTTTGTTCAGCTCCGTGACGAATCGTTCATGCAGAATTCCCCTTCCGGGTCTTTCGATTGAGTGACATTATTTTCCCCGGAATTGAATTGTTGCCGTTGGTTTTGTCCCGCTCATTAACATTATTCTTTTTTCTCGTTATTGTTCACCCCCCTTCCCACGACCGCCTACTGGAACGATGGATGCTTCAGGCAAATCGAAACGCGCAAGTGCGTTAGTGGCCGCCGTCGAAAAAGCCACCGACATTTTCATCGAGCGTGGCGAACAGATTGCCTATGAAAATCCGGACATCACGCAGGAGATGCTGTCGGCGGTCGAGGAAGTTCGCAAAACGGGTTCCGCGATGAGCATTGCAGCTCGTGAATTTTCCGAGGATCCGTGCAGCTCGCTCAAGCGCGGAAATATGGTCCGTGCTGCGAGAAATCTGCTTTCCGCCGTTACACGACTGCTCATCCTAGCCGATATGGTCGACGTGCATTTGCTGCTGAAGTCGCTGCACGTTGTCGAGGACGACCTTGACAAGCTGCGAAACGCCTCGTCGCAGGACGAGCTTATGAACAATATGCGCCAGTTTGGGCGGAATGCGAACGAGCTTATTAAACAGGCGGCCAAACGACAACAGGAGCTGAAAGACCCGCAGCTACGCGATGACCTAGCTGCAGCCCGAGCAGTGCTGAAGAAGCACTCCACTATGCTGCTGACGGCGTCGAAAGTGTACGTACGCCATCCCGAGCTTGATCTGGCCAAGGTGAACCGGGATCATATTCTGAAGCAGGTGTGCGAAGCCGTCAACACGATTAGCGATGTGGCACAGGGCAAATCGTCCCAACCGCAGGATGTGTACGTTGGTGCTGGCGAGCTGGCAGCAGCGCTGGACGACTTCGACGAGGGCATTATAATGGATCCGCGAGCGTACAACGAGGTCCGCTCTAGACCGTCACTCGAGGAGCGACTGGAGAGCATCATCAGTGCGGCAGCACTGATGGCAGACGCGGACTGTACGCGCGATGAGCGCCGTGAACGAATTGTTGGAGAGTGTAACGCGGTTCGGCAAGCGCTGCAGGATCTGCTGTCGGAGTACATGTCTAACGTAAGTACATGTTTGCAAACACAAACCACTTATCTCATGAAATTGATTAAAAACTAACATTGTGTGTCCATCCTTTCCTCAACAGATGGGAACGAAAGATCGCACACCGGAACTGGAACGTGCAATCGGTCACATGTATCGGAAAACGAAAGACCTTCGCCGCCAGCTACGCAAAGCGGTTGTGGATCATGTTTCGGACTCGTTCCTTGAAACAAACATGCCACTGCTGGACCTGATCGAGGCAGCACGCGGTGGCAACGAAAAGGTGGTCCGTGAGCGGGCCGACATCTTCACCAAGCATGCCGAAAAGCTGGTCGAAGTGGCAAACCTCGTGTGCAGCATGTCGAACAACGAAGATGGAGTGAAGATGGTCCGGTACGCGGCAGACCAAATCGAAACCCTCTGCCCGCAGGTAATCAATGCGGCACTCATACTGGCCGCTCGGCCCAACTCAAAGGTGGCGCAGGAGAACATGGAAGCGTACCGTCAGGCGTGGGAAAATCAAGTTCGCATTTTAACCGAAGCCGTCGATGACATTACCACCATCGACGATTTCCTGGCCGTGTCGGAAAACCATATCCTGGAGGATGTGAACAAGTGTGTGCTCGCGCTGCAGGAAGGTGATGCGCTAGATCTGCGCAATACGGCCGGTGCCATTCAGGGACGTTCGGCACGCGTTTGCAACGTGGTTGAGGCGGAGATGGACAACTACGAACCGTGCATCTACACCAAGCGTGTGCTGGAGGCGGTGAAGGTGCTGCGCGAACAGGTGATGTCCAAGTTTGCGCAGCGTGTCGATGTGGCGGTCGATGCGCTCTCCTCCAACTCACCGAAGGATGTGGATGAGAACGATTTCATCGACGCATCACGTCTCGTGTACGATGGTGTACGTGAAATTCGTCGTGCTGTGCTAATGAACAGGGTAAGTTCGTTTGTATTCATTAACACGTTTTAGTCATACCTTCCCGAATCTAGAGATCCTCAACATGAAGTCATTACTTGAGCTGATTAAAAAAAAAACCATTAGCCCAATCATCTCCCAATAGGGTACGTGCGTGAGAGCAAGTTTTGTGGAATATCTGCATTAGTTTATAGAGGCGAGATGCTTCCATTCCCAGAGAAGCTTCCTGATTTACATACATGTTTTTTATCACATTATTTAATGCATACATCTTTATTACCCATATCTATATCCTACATTAAACAAAGGACGAAGAAGATTTGGATCCAGAAGATATTGAAGATGAACAGTACACGCTCGAAACTCGGAGCAAATGTAAGCGAAACCAGATGGTGAACAGTTTGCCAACTTTATATGTGTCCGAGTGCATTGTCGTTTGTGTAATTTGGGATTGCTCATTGATGATTGTAGATATTGTCCCTCGCCCATCCCCATTCATGTATTCTCATTGTTTCTTATGTTTTATTTTCTAGTTACACCATGTACATTCATTTTATTATTATTATATTTTTCGTTTCGTTCTATGTCATTCATTGCACGGCCTGTATATCCTTCAACAAAACGTGTGGAAATTGTACCATTATTGCTTGTACTTTCATTCAACTCACCCGTGTGTTCGTATGTGTGTACGTGTGCCTGTTCAATATGTGTCTTGTTTTGTCAATGATTGGAATTGCATGTAAAACCAGAGTTCCGATGAGTTGGACACGGACACGGAATTCGAACCTGTCGAGGATATGACTGTCGAAACGCGTAGTAGATGTAAGAATATGTTTCATATGCTTTATTTCGTTTTGTTTCAATGTGTTGTTTAGCTTATTGTTTCAAAAATTAATTTGGCATTTTGCATGTGGTTGATTAGAATTTTGCTATTTTAATGTGTAGTAAACCACAAGCAAACGAATATTAATATAATGCATCCCTTTTCCGGCAGCGAGTGCACATACTGGCGATCAAACTATTGATGAGTATCCTGAAATTAGTGGCATCACAACTGCTAGAGTAAGTGTCACTCCTTATTTTCATTTTACCTTCTGTTATGCTTTCGGTTTCCATTTGCTAAACATGATGTTCTCTAACAAATAAATTATGTTCTTTCCCCGTGCAGGAAGCAATGCGTAAGATGAATGAGGAAGATAAGCAGAAGATTATGCAGCAGGTTGAACTGTTCCGCCGCGAGAAACTGACCTTCGATTCGGAGGTGGCGAAATGGGACGACACCGGTAACGATATCATCTATCTTGCCAAGCACATGTGCATGATCATGATGGAGATGACGGACTTTACGCGGTAGGTCGAAGCATTATGCCCGTTTACCTTCGTGCTCAGCTAATTTCGAATACGTTTGTTGTTGTTATACCTCACAGTGGACGTGGCCCATTAAAAACAACGATGGATGTTATTAATGCGGCGAAGAAAATTTCCGAAGCCGGCACCAAGCTGGACAAGCTGACGCGCGAAATCGCCGACCAGTGCCCGGAAAGCTCGACCAAGAAGGATTTGCTGGCCTACCTGCAGCGTATCGCCCTGTACTGTCACCAGATTCAGATCACCTCGAAGGTGAAAGCCGATGTGCAGAACATTAGCGGTGAACTGATCGTGTCAGGGGTAATGGTGAAATTATGTTCCGATTTTTCTTTAGTTGAACGATCTAATCTACCCTTGACCTCTCTCTTTCTTCTTCATTGTCCGGTACGTTCCCGGGTTTTCTTTACAGCTGGACAGTGCGACGTCCCTTATTCAGGCAGCCAAAAATCTGATGAACGCCGTCGTGTACACGGTTAAATATTCGTACGTTGCTTCCACCAAGTACACACGCCAGGGAACCGTTTCGGTAAGTGTGCATCCATATGCGTTTCGGCGAAGATTTGGTAGTGCGCCGGTTTAACCATCGACTTCATAAGCATTCGATTCACTTTGCGCTCGGTGGTTGGCCATATAATATTAACTCATATTTCTTTCTTCGTAATTTCTCTTCTTCCCTTCGAAACGATTCCCACAAAATGATTTTGCTCTTCATCGTGCTATACTTACGCAACTTGGCATTTAACGTGCATTACCTTAAAATTAAAATCTTCAATTAACAAAACGCGCATACCCCACCATGCATTGTGTGTTCCGTCCTTGGAATTCTAACTGTTTATGAAATTTACCAAAACTAGAATTACGTAAGTTCCTTCAAACCTCTCAAGCTCTCTTAATGCATTCGTAAAAAAACACATTTGTTTATGGTTGTGATGATAGTTAAACGTTTGTAACTGTGGTTATCATTTGTAATTCCTTCATCATTCTATCCTTCTTTGCCTCAAAATCTTCCACTATATGTCTTCATCTTTATGTGTCTAGTCAAGTCATCAAATACTCAACTGCTATTGAAGTATTTTAATCGGTATAGTTTGCTGTAAAAATAATGCTTATTATTCATTCTTACTTAAGCTTTATACACATGTTTCAGCGTATACAAAAACAGAAACAAATCATTACTGACAGTCATTATCTATTTATGCATATTCAACCGATCATAATCGCTCGTTCATCCTGTACTTTTTTCATTCTGCTAGCACATTTGAATGCAAACCAATTTTTTCTAGCGTTTTCTTTCACTCTCTCATCCTGTTGGCTCACATAGAGACGGATGTGCCAATAGTGTTGAGCGAAGTAGTTTCCAAAGTGGCTGTTTCGTTGCTTTCTAACAACCCTGGTTTTATTCTGTTCTGTTCCTCCAGTCACCGATCGTCGTGTGGAAGATGAAGGCACCAGAAAAGAAGCCACTGGTTCGGCCGGAAAAACCGGAAGAGGTGCGTGCCAAGGTACGGCGCGCGTCACAGAAGAAAACACAGAACCCTGTACATGCGCTTTCGGAATTCCAAAGTCCTACGGATGCTGTTTAAAGCGTTAACTACGTTCTCCACATGATGAAACGCATAAGAAAAGACAGATGGACAGCTAGACAGTTAGGTGCGTTTTCCTCTTGTACTCGGAACGCTTACGCGTGCCGGACGCCTCGTATACACGGCGGCATGTGTGGCAAGGGTATGGGAGAAAGCGAAATATGTTAGAGTTAGAACGAACCAAACCATACTAGTGTATGGTACATGGACACGAAACAACGCACGTTGTTTTATTTTAATTGTAATGATCAACAGCACGGACTGAGAGCATTCGAACAGATGCATCTGAGCGCGTTTGTTAATCGGTAATCAAAAATGATTCAACGAAAGTATAGCGTGGTTGCTTGCCACACGTTTTATCGTTTTTTTTTCAATTACAAACTCACCATATGCGACTATTTCCAATAAGTGCATGAGTCATATTTGCGAACTTATGCATGTTATTTATTATTCCTCTTTTTTATTTCCCTCTTTCTACGATGGCAACTAAATGTGACGCTAAATTAAATATTGTATCACCATTTTGTGTGCATTAATACATTTAAACTCATTACAAAGGAACCGCAAAAGACACACATGCAAAACAGTCAGTCGCGAAGATGTGAGAAGCCGCTCCCTGTTTTATTTTGATAGTGTAAGACCGTAATTGTATCAGTATTTTCCGTTTCGTTTCAAATCTGGTTTGTCCCGTAACGCCGCAAACGAAAATGATAGAATCTGCACACACAAACACAAAAACACACAGGGAAAAGTAATCGAAAGTGGAATGTTGCGTAGCGCAAATGTAGGCCAAAAATGACTAGGAGTTAATGCGAGTTTCGCGGTGTAATGCAAATAATCTAATCATCGAACGTGACAAGTCTCTCTCAGACGCCTTCATCGCGGCCGGCAGAGAAATCGGACAGGGTTGCTGTTGAAGAATCAGCGCAGCAAAGCTCAAAATAGTATGCAGTTACACGGAGGACCGCCTAGAGGAATTTAAACGTTTGTATATTGAAGCGCTCATCGAACTATCGCGTGCCAGTACGCGAACCATAGTATTTGACCGTGCCACGTGCATGGGGTAACATTTTAATGAAAAAAACAGTTATAACAGCGTGTGCGTTTGGCGGGACCGCATTCCCTATAATACGAAGCTTCCGGGATGTGAGGCACACAGCATGATACTCTCTCTCTTTCAGCTACCACCCATCAATTACACCTCAAGGTAGTAGACACCAACGTTTCCACACACTGTATGTAGCCGCCGCATTTAGCCAGCAGCGCATTCTAGAGTTTCCATATATACACGTACACCTTAACGCTATTAATATATACAGAATACAGAATATACACTCCAAAAGGGTAGCATAAAATAATAGGGCAACCGGGAGAACACACACACACACACACCCAGGTGGACACACTTTGATGTAGCGATGGTCGGATATAGTGGAAAAGATTGCTTGGAACTATAACCGGCAGGTGGCTGTATGTTTGAATTAATTTTTATGTTGAGATGAGTAGGGAGCCATCGACTCAAACAAGCATATTATAGAATGAAACTATTAGCAGAAAAAAAAACAAAGATGTGTTAACTAACCCGGACGGGTAAAGGACGGCATCCGGAGGCAGGATGGTGGTGTGTACGTGTGTGTTTAAGAAATAAAATGTTAGACGAAACAAATGGGTCTTAATTAGATTGCAGTTATAAAAGAATATCACGTTGCCGATTATTAATCAGATTCATTTTCAGTTCCTTTATTTGCATACAACAAATCATACTACAACGTGCGATAAACTTCAGTCTTTTTACACAATTCGTTTCTAGCTTTTAATTCCTTCCGGATTGTTTCAGAACTGTATTTTTCCCCATATACTAGTAACTTTCCATTTGTGACTTGAACCCAAACTGGCCATCTTTTTCGGCCTTGCAATATCGACTGATCACCAACATTTATTTGAATTTCCCACACCTAAAATGATTTAAAAATTATATATTGTTTCTACTAACTTCAGTTCGTTTGAGATGAGATGAGTTTTCAAAAGCTGTACACGTTCACCACTGTTACTGATGGTACTACGTGCGCCCAGCTAGGAAATGACGCCACAAAGCGACTGAAATCGTCCGTGAAGTGTTGCTGGTACTCCCAGAAATTAGACGTTACACTGATATCCACAAGAGGCTCGACCGAATCCGACTTTCTAGCAGTTTCAAGCTCCAGTGAAAACGTCACCGGGTCACCGGCAAGTCCATGAGTGATGAGTATGAAGTACGCCTTGTGACCTCCGGTAGCTAGCTGTGCCGGCACCTCCGGTGTTAGATCCCAGTCGATAAGCGTTACCTTACGCTTTGGGCGCACAAGCAGAGATGATTGAAAACTTCCGTGAAGGCGAAATGTAAGCGTTACCCTGGAACCAGTTGCAGTTTGGCGCACCTTTTCCCAACCATCCAACGACAGCTGCACCATCTCCGGGGTATGTGGACGGTTTGGTTGTGGCGACCATAGCGAACTAAACCGTATGGCAGAACCGGGTAATGCGCAGAAAACTTCCTTTTTGCATTCCGGTAGCTGGGTTGGGTTCAGTGCATTCCTTTCAACAGCCTTCCCATACTGCGCCTCGAGCACATCCCGCACCGTACGCTCGTTGTGACGATCCCAGAGCCGAAACAGAAAACCAGCGTCTTCGGAACGAACCTGTTGCGTGTCGTTGGGATGGAAAAATTGACGAACTGTATGCTGCACAAGAATGCGCTGCACTTTGGGAGCGTCCGCCGGTGAATGACCAGGTGCGGTGTAAGGGAACCCAAACGGGGAGCCGGTCGCCAACGTGAGAGCGATTAAAAATAGTGCGAACAATGTACTGATCGTAAGGTACGGTTTACGCAGCAAATTGACGAGCGGAATAAGGAAAGCAGTAGAGAAAATGGTACACGCAGCCGCCACGGTGCCGATGATGAATTCCGGATTGTCATTCGCTCCCGAACGACCCGTAATGGGGATGAAGATGTTGGTGAAGATATGATAAAACTGCGTTGTCCAAAGTAGAGCGCCAGTGTGCACGATGAGGTAAATGATGAGCCAATATCCGGACGGGAAGGATTGTAGTTTTAGCACTGTGATTAGCAGAGTACTGAGCAGGGACAAGGTAAGCAGTATCGCGATCACGTAAGCTGACCGGAGTCCAAATGCAGTGGCAGCTATTGTAATGAGCGACCAAAACAGGGACACACCCGTAATGCGGGCTTGTACCGTCAGCGTTAGAGACAGGACAGTCTGTGAAGCGAACGAGATTATGAAAATGTAATTCAATGTGATTTGCTTTGCTTGGTGGAATCTTACCTTCGCTTTGCTAAACAGTCTATGAAATTCACGGTGAACAATAAACAGCACCATCATAGCTGGTACGCAATAGAGACCAATCACCAGCCAGCACGATGAATACCACGACATCGAGCGATCCACCGCATGATCCAGCGCGAACGCAGTGACGAGATTGAGCCCGATTGCCGCACCGGCACCAACCAGCGTTGCCACGAATCCGTGCAATATTTCCAGTGCCATCGAACGCCAGTGACGCCAGCCGACGATTGCTAGCACGCTCCAGCAGCCAACCAGCAAACCAGCGATCGATATCACTACATTCAGTACCGTACCTTCGATCGCAGTGTACGAGACGAAAAACAGGCCCAAGAAATCGAAAAACACCATGCTTCCCTCGGACTGTTCGGAGGTGCGAGCCAACTGGTTGCCGTTCGCAAGGAGTCGCACCAAGGAAAGCATATTATCGCCGGTACGCTGCAAAACCGCTGGCGAAAGATACTGCACCGAATCGAACCGCGTGTGGTACCGGTATCCGTTGAAGATGTGCGCAAAGTCCAGTCCCGGCACGTGACCAAAGTCACGGAAGATGCGAAAATCCGTATCGGACGGTATGAGCCCCGACTGGAAGATCTCTTCGCCGATCGCCTGACCGAACGGATGCCGTACTGCGCGCGCGTACGCCTCGATCAGCCACGGATGCTGGGGACCGCTCTGGAATAACAGCTCCTTGCCACCGGATCCGGCCGATTCGAGGTTCAGGAAGGCACGCACATTCTGCGCCCACCGATGCCCGGTGATGAAACCATGGGAAGCCTGCAACGGTGTCTCTTCGGCACCGTTGAACAGAAACACGATCGCGTGACGGTTCCGTTCCGGGGCACGGGACAATACGCGCAAAATTTCCAGCATAACCGCACAGCTGCCACAGTCATCGCTCGCACCCGGACTGCTGGCAACGGAATCGAAATGACAGTTCAGCATCAGCGCATGCTGATCTTCGACACCCGCGAGCTTCACGATCAAGTTCTGCACCCGGCGATACACGCTGGTCATTGGACTGCCGAAAAAGTTTATTCCATACTGACCCGACACTATTTGCTTCTCGTATTGCACCTCCTGGGCCGGGTGGCGTGACGCGTTGATGAGGGTAAACTCATGTTCCAGCACCTGTACCGCCTGTTCTTCGTTGGCGCGCGAGCCGGTTGTTTTCGGACCGAGTGCATCTAGCCGTGTTAGGCTGTCCCATGCACGAGCACCGTTGAACGCGAACGGATGACGGTCAAGATCGGCTTTGGTAAGGGCCGGTGGTAGGTAGAAGAAGGACAGATAACTCCCCGTGCCACAGAACGCCACTAATGCCAACAGCAGCAGTCCGCCGTACCATGGTAAACGATGTATGTTGGGATCGTAGTTGGATTCCTTCGATTTCATCTTCCGAACTGACATCGATGCGGACGGTAGCAACTGCTCCATCAAGAGGTTTGTTCACCAGCCTTCCTTAGCCAACTATCATTACCCGGAATGCAGACAACCAACGGTGCGTAGAAAATTACACGACGAAATGATGTGCACCGCAGTGTATTTAGAAACGATTTGCTAGCAGCCGGTTTGTTTATTTGGGGGCCCGATTATGACAGATAACAGCGCAGGAATAGCTACGTGAAAGTGTGTGCGTGCGAACTCGCATTCAGCATATGCTTTCCCGAGTAGTAGAATGTAACAGCAAACAGAAGATTATATTTTTGATTTAGTGTTTTTTGTATTTTTTATTTAGTTTTTATGCTAAATGTTCAAAAATCAACTTTTCAATAGGCGGTAATGTTCACAACAGCCACCGACGGTATAACATGCGCCCAATCCGGGAACTGTTCGATAAGCTTTCGGAAATCATCCGTGTGCTTGTTCGCATACTCCCAATACGTGTTAACCCAGCTCACATCAAACAGCTTCTCCTCGCCGGCCTGTGACAGAGTCTTCGGATCGTACTTAAAATCGAACGATACCGTCCAAGGTGCGTCGTCTGCCAAACCGTACGTTATTAGCACAAAGTGAGCTCGCTCTCCGTTGAATTCTATCGTTCCCGGTACAGTGTCCATGAGGCTCCATGCCACGAGTTGGACACCCGACTTGGGGGCAATGATTAGCGCCGACTGGACACAGGTCTGGTAACGGTGAGTAATGCTAAAGTTGTACTGCCGAGCCGTCGCGGTTTGCTGTGTCATAGCAACCAGCTCAAACGTTGGCAACGTGTGCTTTTCTAGTGCAGGTGGTGGACCCTCTATCCAGTAATTGCTAATAGTGGAGAGAATGAAAATGTTCAGTGTTGAAGTTGAAAGCAAATCCTGTGGCTGTGGCACTCACTCGAACCGAATCTGGTGCCAGATAGAATAGAACGGTACACCGCAAAAGAGCATCGTGCGGCAACTTTCCATTTGCCGCATCGGTACGGCCTCGGACGGTTTGGCAACGCCACGAATCACGCGTACCGCATTTCGGTCCATTTCGCGAAACAAAAAACCAGAGTTTTGCACCACAGTTCCAGAGCTGCTGGGAGCCACTTGAAGTGTATGCTGGTGAAGGATGACACAAAACAGTGATAGATGATGGGAAACATTCGTGCAGAAATTATTGAAAATAAACCTACAGTAACGTAGTGTCTCTGAACGGATGGTTCGCCATTGCTTTCATCCCGGTACGGGAACCCGACCTGCGTACAGCATCCCAGCAGGAACGCAATCAAAGCGAATACGGTCAAACGTGCGGTCAGCTCGGAAGTTTGCTTTAGCAATCCAACCAAAGGCACCAAGTAGCTGATGCACAGGAGACCACCGCAAGCCACGAGCAAAGCGACCAGATACTCGGGATTGGTACCGGCGCCCATACGTCCCGTGATGGGAATGAACAGTTTTAACAGCAAATGGTAAAATTTGGTCGCCCAAAGCAGGGTGGGTATCTGGAATGCCAGATGCAGGGCAAGCCAACGTCTTGGCTGATGCTGATAGCCCAGGACGGATGTAAGGATGGTGGACAAAAGCGAGAGCAGCTGGATAACTGCGAAGATGTAAGCGCTACGGATGTTGGCTAAAGTGAGAGGGATAATCAGCAATGTCCAGAACAGGTTGACTCCGACAAGCCGCGAACGGACTGTTTGCGTGAGGTTAAGCGCCGACTGGGAGACGAGAGCAAGACATGATATGAGTTAGAAGCTTGCATGATCCAACCATGCGGGAATTACCCAAATCTTCCAAATTATCTTACCTTCTTATCACTGAACCAATGGTTGAAGAGCCGATGGGCGAAACAGTGCACCAGAATAACGGGGCAACCGTACAGCCCGAGGATAAGATATGGTGTGGAGAACCACGACATGGCACGTCCGGCTGCATCCAACCGGTTGGCAATGGTCAACACCACAGCGAAGCTTGCTGCTGTACCGCAAACCGTCCCTAACAGTCCAACCAAAGTTTGTTTCATAATGTTTCGTTCACCAACGCGTCGAACCGTTCGGAAGAGTTCCATCAGCGGTAGCAGCAACGACAGTACAGCAAGCGTTACATTAATTATTCGGCCTGTTCCAACACTGTAGTGCACGAAGAACAAACCCAGCACGTCGAAGAACACACTATAGCCCTCGGCCAGGTTTGAGTCACTAGCGGCACGACTTAACTCGTCACCATTGGCCAGTTCGCGTGTGAGAGCTAAAATGTTGTCTCCTGTACGTTGCAATACCGGCAGCGTTAGATAGTCAATGGTATCGTAACGCGTATGGTACCGGTAGCCATTGATCGTGTGCGCAAAATCCATCCCCGGCACATTACCAAAGTCACGGAAGATGCGAAAATCCGTATCGGATGGTATGAGCCCAGACTGGAAGATCTCTTCCGAAATGGTTTGGGCGGCTGGATGCCGAACGGCTCGACCATAAGCCTCAATCAGCCACGGATGCTGGGGGCCTGCTTGGAAGAGTTGCTCCTTACCACCGGAACCGGCCGATTCGAGGTTCAGGAAGGCGCGCACTTCCCGTGTCCATCGATGCTGACTAACAAACCCGTGCGCTGCTTGTAAAGGCGTTTCTTCGGCACCGTTGAACAGAAACACGATCGCGTGGCGGTTCCGTTCCGGGGCACGGGACAATACGCGCAAAATTTCCAGCATAACCGCACAGCTGCCACCATCATCACTCGCACCAGGACTGCTGGCCACAGTATCGTAATGGCAGTTTAACATCAATGCACCGTTATCGTTTTCTTGCCCAGCTAACCTCACGACGAGGTTCTGTGCGTTCCGATAAACGCTCGTGAGTGGATTGCCCAGAAAAGCGATTGGATACGCACCGGATATGGTTTGATGGGATGTCTCCACTAGCTGAGCTGCGTGAGCGGTAGCTTTCACCTTTTCCAACTCGCGCCGGATATAGTCGGCAGCACCAAGCTCGTTCGCCTGCGAGCCGGTCGGTTTGGGGCCAAAATCGTTCAGAACCTGCAAATTATCCCAGGCTCGCTCGGCGATAAAAGCGGTCGGATGGCGATTCAGATCGGCTGTCGTTAGTGCTTCTGGCAGGTAAGTGCATAGATAGCTTGAAACGGTACCGCAAAACAATAGCAACACAATACCAAGGATACCGTGCTGAGCTTCCAGCTGATGAAGGTTAGTTGCATCCTCCCGGGGTGGGGTCGTACGGCGGGACTTATCCTCCCCTTTCACTTTCGACCGAACGTTAGTGCTACTGCCGGCCATGCTGTGCCACCACTTTCAACCGCACTGGAGACGCACGCTTAACTGGAATAGACCACGGGTTAACAGCGAAACAGGGAATTGGGTTTCATCTGACAAAACTTTGCGAGATAACTTTGATAGCCGATTGCACATACACGCCGATGGCTACACAAGCCAGCTATTGTAGCTTATCAGCGGCTACCACCGCCGACTGGTCATCGTTATCATACCTACGCTTACTTCGCTGTCCCGTGCATTCCCTCTGTAACTATCACTTGATTTGTTCTATTCCCATTCGGTACACTACGTGGTTGCCCAATCGCTCGTTCCCGTGCAACGAGACGATGGCAATTAAGCTGTTGCTTTTGTCGCTGCAAACTTCTATACATCTATTGCTAGCAGTGCCCGTTTACTGCTCGGCACGGCAATGGTAACGGCGCGGTCCAACGATGCACCGCTGTACTGTTAGTGTATTGGTCTAAGAATCGCGTCTACCGGAGGTTTAAAACCGGTCTCGCTTAGCGTGTTTGCTTCCCGAGTTAGAAAACGTATTCCTCGATCGTGCCGGTTTTGTGAATTGAACTAAATAATTCCTGTTCTCTCAGGTGACATAATGCCATGAATAATGCAGGCGAATAAAGATGGTTCTTTAATGACTGTTTATTAATGAAGGAAACATTTTATTAGATTTTTTTCGCACATTATCTACCGATTTGTTGTTGACCGAGCCTGAGTCGATAATTCGTTTATGTCGTTTGTTAAGTTTGTCCTATATATTCAATCGAGTGTCTGGCCAGGTTATACACAAAGCGTAATCTTTCCCCGTAAATAAGTACACCATAGTTTTTAGATTGACAAGATTAACAGACCTGCACGGCGAACTCCCATTCCGTGGGCTAGAAAAGCATACTACTAACAGAAAATGCGTAAACGTTTGAATTTTGTGAAACAAATGTGAACTTTTGATTAATACTCATGTCCAGAATTAGTATTTCTCATTATTTCAATTTAAAAATATATAAGAGTGCAGAAAGCAAATAAATAAGATTGTACGAACATTTTCCAACATTTGGCGGTATATTGATCGCTTTACTTCATCGATTAAGCTCGCGTGTGCTTCATCGATACTGGCGCCCTCTGTTGATGGGCAAAGAAACTACCTTTGAACGATCTCAGCAGTGAACGGTTTGATTTGTTGTTCACGGGTAAAAGCCTGATCAAATCGTTGATCCCGCATGTTTGGTAAAGATTGATTCACCTAATCGATTAAAAATGGCGACGTTCCATGCTACTAAAAAGAAACCGGATAAGAGAACCCCGAGTGCGGTGATACATCGCGTGCAGTATGACACCTGAAACAGTTCGTTATCATAATGGGGTTGTTGGAGGCGATTTTTATTGTTTAAATACACACACACACAAACAGACACTTGCGTTGATTCGTTTCTATGTGACACACTTATACACTGCTTTGTAAACAGTGGAGTGCTGTATATTTATTCATACTGATCTGATAATTCGCCATGCAGTATACCAGTGCAGTTATATTCCAGAGGTCATCCTGCGCACTCGATTAAAAGAACTATTGCACATGTTTTCGATAACGAAACACACGTCCTATCCACGGCTTCCACCAGTGACTCACGAAACTTAAGCTTCGTTATCACTGCATTGAAAAAAAGAAGAACCCATTTGTGCCAGCAGCCATGTGGGTATGAGCAAATAACCATTATGATCACATATTGTTGGTTAGATATTGTTTCTTGTAACAGTTTTGTAATCGCTTGTGGAATATAATAATGGATCAGAAGTACGATTGATAAAATTAACACACTATTCGGTTTAGCGTAGGGGGCACCACACAGTTTGCATTGATCATTCCATTACTATCTTCATGAAAGAGGACTGGAGGTTAATGTTGTTGTGTCCGGAATAAGTGTCGTGGTTGTCACTGGAGCTACTGTCGGTGCCGCTGTCGACGTTAATGCCATCAGTCTGGATACCTCTGCCCGGCAATCGTCCAAATCGCTTGCATTATTATTGTTTGACACCGCTAGTGCTATCACAGTGATCACGAACGCAAATAAGGCCACACTCAGGAAGGTGACCAGCTTATTGTTCATAATAAGCTCTGGAACGATGAGGATCGATTAAATAAAGTTGAACCAATGACGAGAATGTAAAAAAAGAACATGTTATCACAATGTTAGGTTGACAGCCAAAATAAAAAAGCTCCTCTCCCAGCAAGCTTATCCACGTAACCGAGAAAGTATCACTTGACTTACCACCGAGATTACGCATGATTTCACTGCACCCCATGATGTACAATAGAAATGATTTTGCTGTTTTTTTTTCGCGTATAATATTTAGCTGGCTGGTTCACTGTTCTCTGGCCACCGTCCGCCCTATCCCTCACTATCTCCGTACAGCTAACGATACGAGCTACGAGACAAAGTGAACGTTTCGAATGTTTCCCGGTAGAGGTTACGCTTACGACTACAGTCGCCTTACCGCAATCTACGGACCTACAGGTGTACTGCGTGCTATCCTGCGCGTTATTCAAACTGATAAGACATCGCTATCTACGAACGAGCGATAACAGCGATTTCACTGATCGATCCGGTACGATGAAGTTTAGGTTAACTGGAATGTGATTTTGGTCTACATCGATGCTAAAGTTTAAGGCAAAGTGATTAGAACCAGATAGGCGTTACCTAACGTGTTACCGAAATAACCATCATTCGCTCTGAATCAGTCGTAGTCAACCGTAAGATGTGGGCTTCACCGAACGCCTTGACCCGCTTCTCCAAAGTGCACTCATGTCTTATAAGTCATTTGATACGTACAACTGACGTTGGTGTGGTGTGGAGAAAAAAGTTCCGGCGTACAGATAACGCGCGTTCGAGTGACTTTCTGCCGCTTAGACAAACAACCCAATATCCGGCCTTCCTGGTTCGGCGCCTGGTTCAAAATTACAAGCATTGCCTAAGTATGTACGGAAAAGATAACTGAATACACCACCCCGACTAGTTGGATCAAAACAATGTCCTTCTATTTGATATATATTTCAAGCACAGAGCGTAATGATTTAACTTTTCTTTGAATTACCATTCCGTCCATTTCAATCAATCATTGTGCTAACACCATTTGTGGTGTAATAAAATAGCGCACTTTAGTTCTTTACGCCGGAGGACCTAAGTCTACACATAATTCAAGTTAACGCACGATGCCAAGAGATTCCAAAGTAAAAATGAAAACAGTGACATTCGCATTCGCATAAATTTCTTTTTGAGGTATAAATGGCTTGAATTCCTTTTTTGTGACACAAAAAGTCTACAATATAGCGCTATCCATATCCATTTAATTTATTTTTTAATTTTATTTGGTTCTTTGCTACAGGGTGTTTGCCGACCACTGGCGTACACGGATTTTAGTGCCTTTGTAGTGCAAAGCATTCCTTCTGAAAAGCGTTTGCAATCTATATGACGCCTAAGTTTGAGGCGGTATCTCTTACATATTTTGAGAATGACTTCATAAATATAGCATACATATCAACGACTTGTTTTCAAAAACATTAACTGGGCATCAAATCCAAGGAATGTAGAACCCTCGATCAAACTCCGTTGATCTACGAAATCGTCTGAATTCCGAGCGCAATTGCCCACCTTAAACGAGGTAAACAAAATAACCCCACCAAACGCGCGAGCCCACACTGGAAGAATTTGAAATCATAAAACTCCAAACACCCAGCCCGATGCAGAAATGAGGCATAAAAATTGGGGTTCAATTATGCTTCGGAAATGGTATCTTACCTCTTGCGAGGCCGTGTGAGATATGTTCCGAACCGTGTTCCCCTTTCTGGAACAGCCACTTAACCCGAAAACGAAACCTAAAATCGAACAACCGCTTTGAGCCAACTCCCCGTCTACACCGTGGTTCGGATTGAATGGAGATGTCTGTTTGTTTATTGTCTGTACTGGCTTAGAGCCATGCTTTGCATTAATTCTACCATCTTTGTTACACTGATCATCTAACGTATTTTTTCTAGTTGCAATAAATAAGCGCCCGCCGTTTGCGGGCCTGGTGTCGTTTGCGGGCCCTAATTGACCCAACCGCTCGGTCGTCCCTCGGCCAGATAGGCGAACCCTTCGCTCGACGGCTCATATCGCCGGTCGGGCAGATCCTTCACGTACACGTCACGGTCCTTTTTGGTAAAGTTTTTGAACGCACCTAGCAGCAGCAGGAAGATGGCCAGCTTGCCCGCCATCAACGATTTGAGCAGGAACAGTTTCACCGCCGTCAGCATGAACGGTATGACGGCGGACTGTATCAGGAACGGTAGTATGAACAGGGGCAGCACGTAACGAAGCATCTTCTTTCCACCGATACCACCGCCCGATTCACGTCCTGTGGGTGATAATTGTGGAATTTTTTTTTAATTAAAACAAAATTACCCAAACCATGATTGTCCCTTCGCCACTTACCGGTGTTTAGCATATCGCGTACGATGTCCTGATTTAGCTTCACCTTTACAATGTTGTTCGGTTCATCGATGGTCATGTTTAGTACCGGCGGGAACGAGTACTCCTTCGTACTTTCGGTGGGCTTTTTCGTCTTGGGCCTCAGCAGCTCATCCGCCTCGTCGTGCTTTTCCTCCGCAATGCGCCCTTCAACCTCCTCGAGAATGTTCTCGATCAGATCGTACTGCTTACCCTTATCACCGTGTGCCGCACTCCAACCAAGCAGATCATCCTCATCGTCTTCGTCATCATCATCATCATCATCGTCATCTTGCACTGTCGCATCGTCTATCTGTATTTCTTCGGGATTATCCTCATATCCTAAGGGAACGGCCCGTACATCTTCCTGCTGCGGTGTCACACCAACCTCGACCACTTTGTCTGTTACCGCTGATCCGACGATCGTGCCGTATTTGTTTCGCACTCGGCTACTAAATACAGGCGCAGGCTTAGCTTTAAGCTCGTCCGTAACGTTGACAGATCGCTCGGTAACGGTGCCATTATTCGGCTCCTTCGGTTCGAGTTCGCTCGGCTCTGGAGGCTTTGCATGTGGTGGATCTTCAAAGCGGGCCGCTTTAAGCATCTGCGTCTGTACGTCGACACTTTTGGTTTGCCACGATTTGCGCATCTCTCCGCGGGCTAGCAACGAACAGCTTGCAAGTATGATGAATAGTAAAGACATTTCGCTCCATACTAATCTTCGCCTCGGACCCAACGATACCATGACGTTAAGCTGAGTGACACCGACAAATTAACACACAAACAATCGAGAAATCAGAAGCTTCAGGGTTTGTACTAAAACCGAAACAAAAACAACTGCTAGCACAGAACACACCGAACGGGAATGTCGGAACTAGGAATGCCGGTGAAACGAGATGCTACGGCCCGATCTCGACTGCTGAACTGCTCACGACGGAATGGCGAAAACCGTTGCTCGGTGGATGATTATATTTTATTGAAAATCTTTGCTACCCATTTTCCCATCTCTTTTCCCGAACCGTTTCATCTTTCTCCTTTTCGCGCTTTGCGTATGTACTGCGCGAGACACGCTGTTCGCTTCAACGCGTACGCCCGTGCTGTCCCACCGTACGGTTTGGTTTTGTAGCCCATCCAGTCTCCATCCTGTGCAGAGCTGTTCCCCTACTCGGCAGCCAGTTTTTCCGACTGGTAGTGCCTCCCTTCCTCACGCTTCTTCTTTTGTGGACTGTCGCACGCACCGTGCATGCAGCAGCAAAACTTGCTCAGGAACCATAACTATTTCAACCGCACAACCCCTTCCAGCTCCAAACGATTTCGCGGTGTGCGACAGATGCAATTTGCTTCTCAAGCCTTCCCATCTGACTTTAATAGTTTGTTATCATTTTATGATAATTTGCCACTCGCTAGCGTGTGCGTTAATTTGTGAGACGAAAGTGAAAAGCGCAAACGCATATTTACTTCCACTCTTGCGTCGGGGTGAAACCCGGTGCAACCAAAAAGTACATTGCCCCATTCTAAGAAGCTGGGGAAAAATTGGACGTGATGGTTAGCGAATTAAATGTGCAACTCCAACCTACCACTGAGCCTTTAATGCAGTGACACATTCGTTTGCGATCGCCGAGCAGTTGGAATTAGGTCTCGCGCGTTCCCGATCTAGATCAGGTTCCCTTTTCTGGTGATCCTAGTTCCCTGCGGCCGGTAGCGGTAGGGACGCATTGCATACACACCTCCCTATGCAGTACCGTGACATTGGCAGGCGGAACAATTAAATGGACGTGCGTGCTTGCGCATGTAACCGATGCGGCCACACAAAACCAAGGAAATGGTACGAACGAAGCGGGGGAGGGATAATAAGAGGCGAGACTAGAATTTTTAATTTTTGGAGAAATTTATTGTCACAAACGTCCGGGGTTGGAAGATTCGCTTAATCGTGATTGGGTCGGTCTACGCGATCGTGTATGATTTGGCCCACATTTGCTGTTTGGCGCGTGTTCCACGATCGTGAAGGTTCGTTTGGGCACGTATGCAGAAATAAATAAATAAATAGTTACGTTTAAGCTACTAGCTAGACCGTTCACCAATCCTTGTAGACGAGCGGTATGGGTGCGGGGGCAGGTGCACTGTAGGCCACCGGGACTGGTGGTGGCAGTGGAGCCGGGAAGCTTCTGGCAATTACTTGCGAGATCGTAAGTACCAGAAGAATTACCTACAAGGATGAGCAAAGAACAGATTGAGCGTTGGTAGTATTTCGAACCGGGATGGTATACTTACACCGACACCCAAACCCTTCATCGAGACAACGGTCAGGGCGGACAGCAGTGTGGTGATGACACCGACGACGAACGCTGCCGGAATCATGGCGAAGCTGATGCGCTTCAGGAAGTGATGACCAAACGTACGTCCCTCTGGAGAAATGGAGATCAAAAGCAGTGCTTTAGTGTTAAACGATTGGGAGTTTGTTGACCGTTTGAATATGACTACAAATCCTAACTAAACCATTGAACATCTGCGTTCCACAACAAAGAATTAAACGAGCAAACTAAGTCGTGCAGCAAATGCGTCACACAGCTGTAAGTAGTTGTTCTGTTTTCCGTCACAACATCGTTCGTAATGAAACAGCAAACCGCCATACAATGAAGTGATAAATTCGTTCCATGCCAGAGAGCATCGGATCGATCGGAGAAGCCATTGAAGCCGATGCTTTGACCCATTTCCGGCCGGGAGCGATTGTGCGCGTTTCATTTCTTCAATTAAACACTACGAGCCAACTGCTCGATTCGAGCAGTACACTAACCCATCACATCGGCTTCGTTGGTCGTTTCAGCCGCACAGGCCAAACAGAACACTGCACACAGCACCAGCACACCGATCACAAGCGTACGATCAAATCCGGCCATTTTGATAAAATTTTTGTTTGTTTTTGGTGCTTGTTTGAACACTGAAACACACTACCACGGGAGCGTTACCACGGGTTAATCGAATGAGCGAACCGCCGACGACAGACTGTACCATCGAAATTCGGTTAGATCGTATTTAAATAATTGACGATGCGTTCGCACACCGCGGGTGCTAAGCTTTTGTCTCGCTTTTTGTATTTTGCGTACGGGTTTGGGGGCGAAATTCCAACCTTCCAAAAATGTGATGACAACTGCACGACCGCTCCATTGTATGCATGAGGGTATGCAGGGTTCGATTTCCCTCGCCACGGCCATCATCACGGTTTATGGGTTTGCTTCCCGTGCGCAGCGTGTCCGGTACTGCCAGGCCGGCTGTTTGGACCCAATTTTTGCTTTTTGTTTTTGGTGGCCCACCGATAAGTTCTCTCCATTTTCGGAGCACTAATGTGTGTCGATTAACGCAACACGCACACTACCGTACGGATCCGCCCCAGTCATGAACCCGCAGCCATTTCGTACAGTGGCGCATGTATCGATTTCACCCCCTAGCCATAATCGAACACCGTGCCCGGGAAAACTCTCGCTTTCGATCACTTTCCTTGTGCGGCCGTGAAAGGAAATCCCTTCCGGCCTACCGGATGCAAATCAGCTAATCAACGGCCAGCCCATTGGACGGCATGATAAGAACGCATGCAACACTGTAATCGGCCAGCTGGCACAGAAAATGGCACAGCGTGCGGAAAAAAAAGGAAAACGAAAAAAAATATCCAGCGCTAGTACAGATCTGCCACAGATTCGACCAGATCCGCAGGTGGTAATGCGTGCGAAAACCAGTCAAGCAACCGACCGGCACCAGTGATCGGGTTTTGACAATATGGATCACACGGCATGGCGATCCGGATCGTGGACCGCATCCGCATTGCCACTGCACTCCCGGTTAAGCGGTTAATTGCGGTGCACAGTGCAGTTGGCAATTATTGGATGAATTTTCTCTGCCCCCTTCAAGACGCTTCAAGGGTACAAGGGCAAACTTCTACACCGGACCGTTGGCAGCGTTCTGCGTTATAGTTTCACTTTTCTATCATCCGCCGTTTTGATAGCGGGAAATATAATTTTTGTTCATTTCCTTAGCACCGGAGACATTTAGTTTTGCGCGTATTGTACACGCTCGATCTGAGGCAGGTTAATAAGGGCTTGCACGGGTCAATTGTTTTGCGAAATGGATGGGTTGGTTGTGCATGATTGCATTTGCTGGCAGTTATAGTACGTTAAGACCACGCTATAGAAAGCAAGCAATGGCCAATCAGTGCCAATTAGAAATTATTTACTTTCTATCAAGAGTAGCTCAAAACATAGTGGACAAAATGCTAGGCACACAGTAGTTCATTGAGAATTTAATGTGCCGCTTTTCTATCGCTCGATATGATCGATATGATATGATCTCGGAAACATCTGCAGATCTGTAACCATAAATAGTTTGTTGTTACTATTCTATGTCTTACACATGTTGGTTGTCTCTTACATATATATTATTAATATACAGGTAGTACCTATAATCTAATATACGAGGGTACGAAGATATCCGGATTTTCAAATTTGAGGTTCTCGAGAGGTCTTGGGCTGCCATTTCTGGCTTCCGTGACTTGAATTTACCCGTAACGGGATAAGTCAGTCTTGCGTACGGGAGAACGGTCCGAATGGGATTCGATCTCCAGTTCTACCGTATGAGATCCGCGCCGCTACCTCTTCGGCCACCGAGCCGCTCCAAATTGATAGCTTAAGAAGTGTATTATGTCTTTCTTCTAATTATAAAACATGAAAAAATCTCAACCTGTTATTAGGCTTTATCATTTGTGGTTGGATGGTCTATCGTGCGTTTATCCTCTGGCCAGGTCGAAATGAGATTTGGGATTCTTTTCTGTAGTTCGCTGAATATCTCAGAAACCACTTCTTCATTTCATTTCTAAGGCACTTCAACCTGCATTCATTTCTGTCTTAATTGATTTGTATTTACTCGTCCAGGACCGTTTTGTGGTGGCGAAGCCGATTTTCACATGACATGCAGTTCTATTCTATTCTATTCTATATTTAATCATCAGTGAAGTATCATTTGTTCGATAAGCCTTTGGAATCGTAACAGATTCGTAACACAATATACTAAGATCCCAGATCTGAGTTCTACTAAGATCCCAAGTATTGTTCTCCATCGATTTTATAGATAAATTCGTCTAACGTTGTTTTGTTTTCTAGATTATATTGATAACAAAGGAAAAACAAATTCAGTTCCATTTTTCTATGCAAATCATTTTATTTCATATAGGTAAAACACATTTTATTGCAGAATAGTGTGCAAGCCTTGTATTACACTTCTCGTTCTCGTGTATATTGTTCCAATGACTCAAATGCTATGATGCACCTCAGTTTGCTGGAAAGTATTATGTTTAATTCTGATTTTATTGTCCATATCAAATGCTACGATATAAGCGATCACAGTACAGCAATATCCTACAAATGGTTCCATCCAAGACTTCTACGCACAGATATCAAACCTGCTCCACCACTCTCCTAAAAGAGCAACAGCCCAGCTGCTCGCATGATGTGATTCCG
Organism: Anopheles minimus; assembly: GCA_000349025.1. Taxonomy (NCBI): domain Eukaryota; kingdom Metazoa; phylum Arthropoda; class Insecta; order Diptera; family Culicidae; genus Anopheles; species Anopheles minimus. The sequence goes on from KB663610.1 coordinate 24,627,962, forward strand.
ATCGAGATAAGTACTCGAGCCGAACATGCATTTCCACTCATCAGTTTCGTCTAGCACCGGTGACGATGTGCGAAGAAAGTAAATAGCTCCGCACCAGATTACTTACCGTTAATAAGTGCGTCCGCTTACCGTACCCTCACGTCAACGCACCGCAGCATCTTCCCATTCAGCTGTGATTCCACTTTAATCTTTCTTTCCGATTAGCCGCTGTCACTTTTTGCCGCCGCCGTTGCTACATCGCCCTTAAACGGGCAAACCCACCAAGCGTCACCTGGCAGGCGCGTGGTTTATCTCGCCCCCTTTACAGCTCGTCACAAGCACCGGTATCGATCGTTTGATTCGAACATTCTAGCGTGATCGGTAGCATCGGTCTTCTTCTAGCGCGCATCTCAGCTGTCGATAAATCTGGGAATGCAAGGCGAAAGGCTCTCTCACACCCCTGCTACGGCCACTAAAGAAAACTCGGCTTGAACCACTCGGTAGAATTAACTGTAACTGGTCATTTTCTGCAAATCTAGCGATGCTCCGAAAGCGTCGATGCCTGCCAACTTTACGATGAAACCCGTTTCGGTGGGCTCGACCTCCGGGCTTGGGGAATAGTCGTCGGAAATGGAACGCACTTCGCACACGGGTGAAACGGTGACCGACTGCCGGGACCCAGATTCGCGCACCGGAAGCAGGACGCACAAAACTCGCTTCCCAGAGTCTCGTACGGCAAGAAGTGTGGAATGTGGCTAGTAAGCCCCGCGAAAGAAAGTGATCCATATTCTAGGCTCTAGGACTCTAAGTCTATCGATTTCACCACCTGATCAGCCTCCAAACGGGGGCACCGTGCTGGTGGGGGTGAGGGAGCGTAGCTTTTCGAGGCAGTTGGGAGGCAGTGGTGCGGGAAAAATTGCGGTACTACGCGGTGGAGTGGTTTTTCCACTTTCTTTACCGGTGCGTCGGTCGGGCTGCCGCGAGAACAAGGCTTGCCCGGCAGATGCTGCCAGCGCTCAGTTATTGCTCAGCTCCGAACGAGTTAAGATCAGTGCCGATCGGCTGCTTTTGCTGTGAGTGCTTTGTGGCGATTCAACGGGTAACGGCAGCGCTCAGGAGTGGGTATTCGCACACGAATTATAGCAGTTTTATAGCAAGTGACTGTTAGCGGGTTGGAATTAGTTGGCTGGTTCGCTAAAGCAAAACCTGCACAAAAACCCTCTGCCGAGTAGCGACGACCATCATGGGACGATTGTGCGCCGTGCTGTTGCTTGCCGTTACACTTTCCGCGCCAATTCGGTGCGAAACGCGTAAACACTTCCACAGCCGCTATTCGAGCAGTTTAAGTAGCGCGATCCGTGCGGACATTTCAAGCAGATCGAGCAGTGGCGCGTACCTGAAAACGATACCGTTGCGTGTGCTAAACTGTCTCGAGCACGTTTCGCTCGTTGACTGTGGCAAGCTGTACCTGTTGCAGAACATGGAGGCACGGTCGTACCGCTTTGCCAACACCGGTAACATTACGCACGACGTGCAGGAAGTGCTACTGCCCAGTTACCGGAGCGCGGACAATAAACTGTTCAGCGACCAGCTGCTGGCGCTGAACGGTAGTGACGTTAACGAGCGACTAGCCCGGGGCCTGCGGTTACTGTTTAACGAGCGCATCATCGATCTGCAGCTAGTGCCGGGGGTTGCCGTACGGCTAACGCCGAGTGCTACGAATCAGCTCGAATTTTCCGTCCGCAAGGGTATTACGGCCGTCGAACCGGAAGTGGCGGGACGCGGCAAGGCGAAGAAAGGTATCCGCACGGTGTTGCAGCTGAGCGTACCGCTGGTACTGTTGCCCTCGATGCTGTTGGCCGGTGTCCTGCCAATGATACTGCCCGTCCTGAAGTTTGCGACGATCTTCTCCAGCATTGTGAACCACGCGGCCCTTGCCGCAGCCATCATGTACCTGGCGAAGCAGCATGCCGCTGAACAGGAAAGTAAGCAAACCGTTTACTTCAACGCCGGCTACAACTAACGCACCGGAAGGGTCGTTAGAGTTTGGACCACTCACACACAATCTGAAACCAAATAATTGCATCGATTGTCCTGATGCTCAACGTATGGTGGAGTGGAAAAAGCAATCAGCCCGACGGATCAGGACGACGACACCGTGCACAACGTCTGTGTTTGTGGTCTTTTATTTAAATCCAAGCTTAAGCTCTAAATACTATTGATAGCGATAGACAAATAAATAAACGCGACACTATTGTTTCTCTTTGTCCTGGTGCGATCTCTATGCCCTCGTCTCCCTACCCATTTCGCTAGTCTCCCCCTTTTTACCATCCCTGAAAGGCTCCTCCGTCGCGTTCTCTGTCATTGGTTGTTGTTCCGTTCGGTTCTCTGTCCCATTTCACTTCCGGGTTCTCGCTTGTCGCAATCGTCTGTTACATTATTCAGTTTTCTACGAGATAAAAACACTCGCACGCCCATCGAAAGAAGCCCCTTTTGCGGGATGGGCTTCCCGGGAGAAACGCTAAAACCACACGAAAACATAAGCTCAAATAGAAGCGTTTTGTGACGCACACTAGTTGTTTTTTCTTTTATAGCTAGAGTAAATCGCTCAGCAGCTGCGTAGCAGAGAAAATGTACCTGGTTGCTAGCGCATGTGTGTGAGGAATATGTAAGGACAGAAGTTTACAAAACAAATAGTTAAACGTAACATAACGTATAAGCACCGCCCAGTGCTTTAATACCCTCCCCATGTTGGTAGCGCCGTGCCACCGTATGCAGCGCCAGCGCTCATCGAGCGTGTCCTTAGTGTGCTCCACTGTGTGCAAACCCTTCTAGTCTCTATTAGTACACCCTACGGTTGCCCATTAGTCGGCCTTATTCCTAACGGTGGCATCCTGGCGATCCTCCTCGTTCATGTCCTTATCGTCCCAGCCCCACACCGCCTGTTCGGACTCATGGTCGAGCTGATTGATGTAATCCACCATGCGGGCGTTCAGCTCCTGCTCGTTGTACTGATGCGTTCCATCGCCGGTGCGCAGTACACGCTTGCGTATCAGATCGTCCGACACCGACTTCAGATCGTACGCCCAGCCAATGCGGGCGAAAAAGTCGATCGCCGCGGTCGTGAAGTTGGTGCTGTACGTACCGAGCTCGGACGTTTTGTAGTCCCACGGGAACACATGATGGTAGTTGTGCCATCCTTCGCCGTAAGCGGCAACCGCCACGAACGTATTGTTGGTCGGGGAGATGTTACTGCAAGCGGGAGGAAATTCAGACATTAAAAAGAAAACGATTTAGTAGCACCGGTGTGGCGTCGTTACTTACCGATCGTACGGTTTCGTGCCCCAGATGTGGGCCGCACTGTTCACCAGCCAGGTAGCGTTGAGCGAAAGCACGTACCGGAAGATGGCCACCACGTACCAGGCGTTCGAGAACGTTTCGTCGAGATAGTAGTACGCGAGGAAGGTCGGCAGGACGAAGCAGAACAGCGGCATCAGCAGGGCGTAGTAGCGCTTCTGGAACATCACGATCCCGTCCTGCTCCAGGTCGCTCATGTCGACTGCCTGGCCGCGCGTCTTCACGTCCGGGTGCTTCTTCACCATCAGCCAGCCGATGTGCGAGAAGAAGAAGCCGCGGGTCGCATTGTGCGGGTCCGCATCGGTATCGGTGAACTTGTGATGGACACGGTGATCCCGCACCCACTCGTACACGCTGTTCTGGAAGGCTAGCGTTTGCGCTAGCATCAGGAACAGACGGAGCGGCCACTTCGCCTTGTACGCCCGGTGCGACCAGAGCCGGTGTGCTCCGGCCGTAATGCCCAGTGCGCCACACGAGCCCAAGCTGAGTGCTAGAGTTGCAAGTCAGGTTCGTTAAAATTGCGCGCAGAGAAGGAGAGAGAGAGAGAGAGAAAATACAGAACATAATTAAATAAGGTGAACAGTGATCGATCGGGTAAGAGGGGTAACAGACACTTTTTTTTATTGACACCCTAGCTCTGGAAGAGAAGTTTTTACTTCCGACTGATTACCACCTTCAAAATGACTGTAAGATCGATAGCGTATTATCGACGATGATCGGCCTAATCTTCGTATTGCGTATGAGACGTGAATCCCTGTTTGCGAGCATGATCGTACAGATTTTTTTTTTTTGCAATTGTTGTGCCCTCCCATTCCTATTGTAACGCACCAAAACCCGTGCCAAATTAAACCACTTTTACGCTCCGTTCGTGACGTGCAGGAAAAGATGCCACGATACCTATTAATCATGGAGCATATTAGAGGAAGTTCCGACACGATTGCACCGAAAAAAAATCGTGTACATGAACTTCAAATGAGCATTTATCAGCCCAACCCTAGCCACTAATGATCTGACGCATCTTGAGCTAGCTCATTTCTTCTGCGTCAATAATTGTATTGTGCTTTTGCTTGGTGCTTTTTTTTGCTTCGTTTCCGGAATAGTAACCTCCTCCTTCTTGTCACTTTTAAATTTACCTACTTAACGTTGCCCGAACTGTGACAAAAACACTGAAACACTCGCGTGTGATCAATTTTAACCTGCCGATAATTTCCCATGACATTGAGCACTTTGGGGGGATATGCCATTGGCACTGATTGTGACGATGCGCATGACTCACGTGTACGATCGCTCTCGTGTGCAACCTTTTCGGCGTAATCGTGCCGGTAAGTGATATAGTGCTTCAGACGCATGAAACTAGCCAATTGCTAGCTGCAACCGGGAACGGCCAATTCTCATTTCCGACGAGGCAAATGAACTCCCGTGCGTTTGTGACGCACATGGCAACAATGGTCGGCAACACATTTTCGACATCCGATCGCCGTTTGGACCCGATACTTTGGAACCCGGACCCGCCAAACCAAACGTCATTAACATTCGGTCTAAGCCTGAACCCATGGAATTACCGGAGGCCAGAGTTCTGGCAGAAGAGTCAAGGGTGCTGGTGTTACAAAACCATCGAATGACGCTCATCGCGAAACGGGCTGCGTGCTTAGAATGCACAATCCCGGTTCACGGTGAGATCTGGAACGGGAAAGCATCGGTTACCAATTTAGTATGCCGAAAGTCGGTATCCCATTCATCAGAGCACCGCGTGACACACTGTCTACAATCGTTTAAACATATGAAAGAACAAAAAAGTTTGGTCGTTTCCCCAAAAGTTCTGTCCATTCTCAACAGACTGCAATAGAGTGGTTATCTCTCCGTAAATCAATAATGACGTAAATTCCATAATATTCTGCATGTTTTGTTCCTACAGTTGCCTTTAATAAGCGATGCGAATTTCCGATCACGTCATAATTGTAATCTTTTGTCATCCATATCAACTTTGTGAGGCTCTATGCTGGTGTTATCACATTTTGCAGCGGAACACTTTCCCTGATCTGCACAAAAGACACCATAATAAGGCATGTTGGGTGCAGGTGTAATTAATTGCACATTAGATGTCCGGTGTGGTTACCTTTCTTTGTTCGCGTCTCACATTGCATCCCGACCCCATCGATTGGCGTGTAAAAGTAAAGGGCCCTTCAGAGCCGCCTGTCCCGACACCATGTGCACTTCTGTACTTTGTTTGCACTTTCGCGCTTGCAAAAATCAATTCGTCATTCAAGCCCTTCGTCCGGCTGCGACATGCAGGGATGATTGTTTGACCCGCGGGTGGCGACCCGCCACTGTTGGTCGATCTCCCGCGTGCCCGGTTTCCCTTTCTCGGAACTTTCTCTTTCGGTACAACGTTTCCCTTTGCCGTGCGGGGGAATGTATTTCCATCCCGGTGCATTTCCGGTTTCACCGATGGATAAGCAGATCCGTTGTAATATACGTTCGTCACCTTTCGGTATGTAACGCTGCCGTTGTAACGCTCATTATCGAACGTGAGTTCAAGCTGTCAGAGAGGTTTTCTGAAGCGAACCGCACGAACAATGACCACGTTTCGGGCTGATGACTGATGATGGTGAAGGTGGGGATGATAGTGACGGGAGCAAACAGCAACCACCTTACTCGGATGCGGAGCAATCCCCAACGACACCGCGCTGTCCAGCAGTGACCGATCGATCGCATATTGCCGTCACGTCGCGGGACATTGTCTTCGAGATTCGCTGTACTCTCGATCGATCGCCTACCGGGGACGATGACGCTGTTAGAATAAATCATCATCTGTCCCCATCCGGACCGCGTGCACTGAAGGGACGCACAATTGTCGATGTGGTTCAACACGGCATAAAGTTATACACGAATTTTTGCTTTGAGGAATCCAGTGTCTTTCCGACTTTGCATGCGTGTCCCCAGAACGGACGGCGGTACGTCAGGAAATAGTCGTAAATTGTGTGCGATACAATTTGGCCGGCTTATTATTGGGTTTATCATGCGAACGCAACCCGAGCCATAAAAGTCGTTGCATCGCTTGATAATAAATCACGACTTGAAGTTCTACCATATGGCAGCAGCAAGAACTTATTATCATTATTATCACGCTGCAATTTGAGGCTTTACCAAATGGGCATCGTTTATTTGGAGGAAATGCAAACCATTTTGCATGGTCAATGCGAGAAATGCACCTACGGAATGGCAATCTAGCAAGGCCGTTGGTTATTTATGACTTAATATTGTGAGTCTGGTCAGGTGGCCGAAGCGAAAGTGCGCCGATTTTCACATGGCAGGACTGGGGATCAAATCCCATCCAGGAACCGTTTCCGAAAAAGAAGCTTCGTTCATGTCAATGTACCATGCATATTTCGTCCACCGAAAACGATTTTACAAAGATGCCAGCGAATGCAATCAACAATAATAACATTGAAAAAAGCACAGTATACATTTTATAAGACACTCAGCCGCTTTCACAGGGCCATCCCATAGTCCATGTGTCCGGTCTAATACACCTAATGTAATAAGTAAGTGTAAGCCTGTTAAAATTATTTGGCCTTTTAACCGTATTTCTCTCTCCGTATTTTTCTCGTAGACCTCAGTTAGTTGGCTTATTCAAAGGTTTCACAATGAAAGGTTTATGAAGCTCCTGTTATGTGAAAGACCAGAGCTCTTACTACCCAACAGGGCGGTCCGTATGTCTGTCTAACTATACATCTTTTAATTTAAAAAAATACCTGTAGAGACGTTATTCAGATAGCAACAATTTCTTAACATCTGCGTACCTTTTCTGTCTTCTTTTGAGACTAAAGTTTTCTAAACTATTTTAAAATTAATTTTCCAAATCATTACTAAATTGATCTAATCGCAAATTCTACGCCTGGATAACATTTTTCCCCTTTCCCAATACTTACCCAAGAAAAAGGTGCTCCACTTTGCCGATGTTACCAGCAGGTAACTGCCATACAGAAAGCCCAAGTGCAGATAGACAAAAGCGATAATGTTACGCCACACGTACACATGATGATACCGGCGTTCCGTACTCGTACCCTGGGCCTTCGCGACATCTTTGGGCTGTGAAATCATTACGCCAGGCTCGGTAAGTATCGCAAATCGATTGGTATGGAAGAATAGCACCAGGATGCGCTTACCTTAATCTCTTCTGTAACTGGTGTCGGCTTTGGTGGTACGTTCAGGAAGGATTTGTTCTTGTACTGCTGCGTGCCAACCGGTGCATTGTTATTGTTCCGATCCTCCTGCTCGATGCAGGCCTCGGCCAGCAGTATCGTGTTGCCCAGTACGTTCGGTGCCATTGTTGCCGTCGTTGGCTAGGTTCGGAATAGGGATGTTGGTGATGCTGTCCACTGTCCAAAATCACGTGCCTACAGCAAGTAAAGCAAAGAGAAGAAAAAGAACACATCCGTAAGATCAGTTAATTACTGCTTGAAGTCGTTTCGCTGACGGAGGTGAAATTCGCATGCCATAATTTATTGACTGCTGGTAAGATTAAAAAACAGGATGCTGTAATAAATGCATCCACCCAGGCAAAACGAGGATGAACTGACCCGGCCAACTGGTGGGGGACAGAAATATGTAGACACATTTTGCACGAACCAGGGCGTATTCCCGAAAAATGGTGAAAGTTTCCTATCATTCAGCCGTTAACCTCTGAACCGGTTATGGTCTTGTTTCGGCCGCACTGTCAACAACGGTCAACGTATTCGGTGATACGATGCACTTTGCAGTTCGCAGTGGTATTTAACCGCGTCTGCTTTCGTTTGCCTGCATAGCAGTGATCCATCAGACCCGCCACTTACCCTGCAGCAGATCGTTAAGTGAGAGTGCATCAACGATCGTACGGTGCTAAATGCTATTTTTGATCATTTTCTCCCCCGGAACCAATGCCTCACGCATTAAATTCGACCCTTTTTGCTACAATGCGGAACAGTTGACGGTGTTTTTTTTTTGTTTGCTTCTTTGCGCTTTTGTATCCATTGTGACGCTCGTCATCCCTAACCGGTCGCTTACGAGGCACCGATGTTCACGGCAAGTTATCCATTATAATCACGTCCCTTTCGGTTGGAACGGTTGGAGCGTCGTATGACGGTTTTTGACATTCGACTCTTCTTTTTCGGACAGCAGGAATGAGGAAACGGTCAATTCTCAATATTCCACGCATTATCCAACCGCGCAAGGTGGATGAGTTCCATCTCGCTTTGTCGCTTTCGGTTTTACCACCGCTTTAAAAAAAGGGACTCCCATTTTGCTAATCCACGATATCTACGACCGTATCAATCATTGGTATTCTTGGGCGAGATAATTAGGAACGCAATATGCGAACCTCTCCGAACCGAAGCGTCGTTTCGTTAGGCGTTATGTGCTTCCTGTTGGAATGTTTCCTCCCCTAGTAGCGATCCCACCATTCCTGGTTATCGTGGTGCGGGTGCACCGCCTGGGGGAGAAGAGATTTATTTTAAGCTTTTTTACGATCGATTTGAAACAATTGACGAAAACAATTTTTACGACTCCAGCGCGTTCGCTGAGGGAATTTCTAATTGAACGTAAACAGGTCATACACCGCGATGGTAATATTGCGAAATTGTGGATCTCTCCAAATGATATTTGTAGTTAGAAGTTAAAACTTCATGAAAATTATATTAATGTTCTTGACAATCAGAACACCGATCGGTACTAGAACGCTGTGACACAGTTACATTTGTAAGATCACAACATTCCCGACAAAAAGGTCGCATGCGCTAACCAACACACCTTCCATGAGGGAAACGAAAAACTTCAACATAAGCAACGAACCCCTCGGTTGGCTGTCCAATGTCACGGTGAGCTCGTTTTTTTTTTCTTTCTCATGTTCTATCTCTTACATTTGCACCCGTTTAGGTTTAGATGTAAACGATTCGATTGCTCTTGCACGTGATCCACCGGCCCGGGTACATGGGCTTGTTGCGAAATAGATCCCCGAGTAGGTGGATCATAACGACGGTGGAAAATGGTATAAAACCATCACCGATCCGCCGTACAATGCCACCGGTCGCTATCGGATGCAATTGAAGTTTTATATCTATTTCAACGTTTGTACAGAATTTGTTTTTATGACGTTACTTCTTCCTCCCGTTGGTTGTTGTTTAAAAAAAAACAAACTTGAGGAATGCAGTAGTATTACTATCGATCTGAGCGACCTTGATCGTGGTTCGTAAATCACATTTGCTGAAGGTTGTTCCGAAACATCATCAGCACAAAAAGGGAAGCGAAGGTGGCCCCAGAGTGGAAAAGAGAGAAAAAATACACCCAATTGGGTGCACTTAGATGCACATGAGCTGGCTTATTACCCATTGTAAATCGTCACCTAACCCTTCAGTCAGCTGGATAGAAGAATTTGGTATAAAAAAAAATGATGTACACACTCATCGCCATTACGGCACACTTGATCTTGACCATCGTACGGGTTGTGCTTATTGGACGCTAGTGATGATTGCGTTGGAAGAAAGGCCACATTGCAACCGTTCTCTGTCGGATTGGCATTACCCCTGCCCACCGGGTGCGTGCGTGCATAAATTGACCGGTTTTTCTATGTTTGCTTGCTAGCCTTGCTACAGAACAGAACCGTTCGCGTTCGGCGGGACCTATAACCCGCACCTAATGACACGTGAGCATTCAGGTGAAACTATTGCCGATTAGCATCGGGAATCGGTATGTTGTCGTTACGTGTGCTTCACTTTCACCCCTTCCATTACTTTGCAAAACTTCGGTGCATTTTGCGGAATTTCGCTCGTTCTTGTTGGAGTCGTGTTCCCGGTTTTTGAAACCATTTCCGGCCAGTGGGAACTCCCGTGGCAGTAAACCAGTACGGTACCAGCGTTTTTCGGCAGACGAATTTTGGACCCGTTTCTGTTCACTGTCAGCAAACGAGCTTTCGTACCACAAAATTCCCGCATCCTGAGCCGACTCTACTGCAGCCGGCAGTATGGCCGTCGGGCAAATGCAGCACGACAACCAATGGGCAGCATGGAACGGCGGCGAAGCGGAGGAAGCACGGTCACCTAAATCCGGACAGAACTAGTACGAGGCTGTCGTTATTATATACGTGACTGCTGACACGGGCCTCCCGTCAGGAGGGCAAAGATGGAGATTTATTTTTAAAACACTCCGTATTGAAGTTTCGGGTGCGTTTGTACGGACAAACATATTTTGGGACATCCTCCGGAGGCAGCAAATCGTTGATCGTAACCAAACAAACAGAACACACACACTTTCACGCTAGACATTCTGTTCGCTGGACCCCTCTGGAAGGGGTCAACTGCGGTGGCTAATTAGACAGCTGGACAGGTATTTGCCGAATTGTCGCACTGTTGGGCACTTAACGTTTAATTGCGACTCCCCATCAAGGTTACCGTCCCGTGGTGACGTTCTCAGAAAAAGGGGGAAGTTACTGTGGGTGGGGGGGTTTCTTTTTTTTTCGACACACCATTAGCCGATTTGCAAAGGTGAGGTCAGCAATGCCACAGGTCGTTCGTTCGCTGGCTTTGGATTTGATTTTGAAACCCCCAACAGAAACAGTTCAGCACCGTGGAAAGGTGGTGAAAACTTACACCGGTACGTAAAACATTTGTGCATGGATGTAACTGTGTGTTACTTGTTGAGCAATGTGAAATTAATCGTCCACCCCTAATTGGAAGCGTAATACATAAGGAACTCGGTTTGTGCTTTAACCCTCAGGTATATGAATGGTTCCTTTTTTTACCCTCCACCTGCACAATCCACATCTAATGAAACCTTCTTAAGGTAATGTGAGAGCAATAAAAAGAGGCTCAGTGTTTCCCCATTTTTTTGTTCTCTCCTCCAATTTACACATAATCTCAATTTGGCATAAAAGTAACGTAAGTGGTGTAAAGTGCTGACTAAAATCATTGCTTTAATCCCGCACGGAGGTTTTATTTTCACGCTAAACAGAAATATGACGGGCCCTGGCCAAGGTTGCGATGCTAAGTTTGGTACGAGACAAAGCCATCGTTGTGATACGGAATCAGATGAAAGAGCTAACCAACCGAGTGGTGCTGAGCATCGAGAACGGGGCGGTTGCATAATGTGCAAGTACCGAAAGGTCACACAGACAAATGGGGTCAGAGCGTGTCCTGACCCCGACGGTACCGAAGACGCCGTTTTACTTGACACAGTAAGAGAGACGAGCTGGCACCGGGGCAAGCGGTTGACCGTACGCCATGCCCCAAAGGGGTTGTCTTCTGGACTGGACCGTTGCCAGGGCCATGGTTAGGAAAATGGTTCAGGTATGGTCTCCACCACAAGGACGCCCTACGATATTGGGATGCAAGAACAGGTTTCTTATTCTTGTAGATGTCAGCCTTCATCAGTCTCCCACCGCGAACGGTCAGACCAAGGATATGCTCTGGTGTTAACCCACCGGCGGCAGATGCACTGGTAGACCTTGTCTCTTTCACTGCTTTTCTCCGAACATGCATGAAGTCATTTTAAAATCATGTCTCTCGTGTGCAGAATCTGTGCAGAGCAAGTTTAGCCTTTTTTATCTTTTACATAAATCATAGTGTGCAGTTTCAAGGCTTGCAATTTTTGAAGGCTCACTTCCAGCAGAAATGATTATGTCCAGTTTCGGTGCCGTTCAAATAATTCGGTAATGTTTTAGCCGGAGCAGTAAAACAGTGTCTATTGCCGAAGCGGGTAGTCACAAACAAACTTTACCCAACTGCAAAAGCAAACGAGATGGTAAACATTTCCCTGCCACGAACGTGATCGGCAGTAAAGGACGTGATGTTCGGTGTACTGTGCTGGTTACCGAACTCTTTGCCACCATGGGGTTATACCACCCAAATATCGCGCACCTTACACGACACACTTACCGAAAGATAAAACTATAAAACCCTACTAATGTTAAAGGAGTACCGGACCTGTACTGCTACGGTGTATTTACGATCACTCCGTGGCAGCTGATGATGAAATATGGTATGGCGGGAAGGATACTATCTCGGGCCACAGTAACATTGACATTGAGACAAGGTTAGAATTTTCCTTTCCAATCGTGCAGTGTCCAATCTGTCTGCCGTTTTGGATGGCCAGCAGCCTGTCCCCGGCTTAAAATTGGTTTCAAACCTCAACAGCAATGTACGCAATACACCTGCGCGTGTACTTAATGCCGCGTGTGCAATGAACCATGCGCCTAATACCACAGAACCCGCACAGGAAAAACGATATATAAACATAAAAACAAATACACACTCACACACGCGGCAGGGGAAATAAAAACAGACCGCGTCGAAAAATTGCTGACCGTAGGACAAAAATGGTTCCGAACGTCAACACATACAGACCTCACTGGTAGAATTAAAAGTTCCAGGTCAAACCATAAGTTCGATTTGAACGTATTAGCACTTTGGAGACAGATTTTAGGGGACGGTGTTGGGGAAGCTAATTGGGTTGTACTTACGGAGTTTCCGAGTTCGAAGTAGCCGCGGGTTCGGTTGTGGCACTAATTCGCTTTTCGTTTTTCACACGTCAAACACAAACCGAAACAGACGACAACCCAAACTGACACCGTTTCAAATTGGTCGCGGACACTCTGTTCCCCCCACAACCGGTGCTACACCTTCCCCAAAAGTTCCCCACCACTGGGAATGTTTAACAAACACCGCCCAGGATCAACCCGGTAAGCCAGCAAGCTGCGGGATGTTTGCACCAAACTTTACCACACTCGTGTCACTACACTTCCGATCACGCTCGATCGCCCGAAGGATTCAGCGGCTTAATACGGCAGGATATGGTTGCAAAACACCAGCACACGTTACCTTAGCACTCGTGCGGCCAAAGTGGCGAAAACTGTTCGTATGGATGGACCGTACCGTAACGATCGTCCGCTCGGTTTGCGATCAGTCAGCACAGTAAACGACGCACGGTCGGTGCGCCGGTCTTTTATAAAACTTTTCCCTTTAACCTGCGCCTTGCGCAGTTCACCGCACCGCTCCCGTGACCCGTCTCCCGTGCGTCGGGTCGGACAGATTTTTCCTCGCCCGCTAATCACACCACCCGGGCCACCGTTTGCGTGTGTACCTCTTGCGATGCTCATCGTGGTCTCTCCAGTTTGGGCTTTCTTCGCTCGGTCTCTCTCTCTCTCTCTCTCTCTCGCTCGCGTAGTAAGGGTAGTTCGCTCACGCTCGTTCGCCGTGATGGCTTTTGCACTCCCTACCGGAACAACGGACCCTGCATGTTGGCGCTTCGCGTGAACAAAAATTTGCCGGGAACATATTGTCAACAATGTTGACCGCAGCACATATGGGTAGTCCCCACCCTTGCTAGGGTGGCTAGACCTCGGGGACACGCTTTTTCACGCAACGGAAACGATACCACAAAGCACAGTGGACCACCCCCTCCCCCTCCCCCCTCAAACTGGACGCGTCAATTCTGGGATGGACTACGTGCCGGCGTAGAAGCGTTGGGTAGGCCCCGTATCGATTCGCGTCGATCAAACATGAGCGCGTGGTGAAGGTCCCACAAAGTGACCGGTGGTTTGATACTGCCCTGCATTTACGAAGTACAAGTACCGTACAAGTTGAGGCACGGTGATGTGACGATGTAGAACACATCTTTACTATTTTCTTAACTTCTATTGCCAAGCAGTCGGTGATTCATGCAGTGCGATGTACCTCAACTGCATGAAGGATAAATGAATGTCGTCAGTGGTTCGGTCGTCGATAAGTCGATAAGTCGGATTATTAATTTGAAAAACAAAGTGATGAGTTCTATTCTGCTAGTAATCTGATTAATTTATGTATTGTATGAACTCTCGCTTCCATGCCTTTGAATATTGATGAAATCTAAAAGTGCTAAAAAATATTTGCTATATAAAAGGATACTATCTATAACCTAACTCTAAGAGGTCTACTCTAAACTTCATTTTGAAGGAAATTTGCCAAGATTTTGTATCAGAACTCCTGATAATGTCCTGTGCTTTTCTACAATATTTAACTATGGATGGAATTACACAGCTGACAAAGATCTCCCAACAGTCTATCGATCTTCGATCTTCTAGGCTCCGAAATGAAGCAAATATTAAAAAAGAAATTAGGTATCGATCGGTTTTGACATGGAGCTTCAAACATCTACACTTCACCTTTTGAACGACAAGATCGGGAGCAAATCTCGACCGAAAACGTAACTGAAAGATTTGTGTGAATTGTGTGTTTTTGGGCGAATGAACTGAGAAAAAACACAATAAAGTTGTCCATTAGATTTGCAAGAGACTTCAATGTTGAAATCCTTAAAGAATAGTATAATTATCAACCTGATACCCTTTTCCCGGTTTTTAGTATAATACTCCTAATAAACAGTGGCAGATTTAACCCTAAATGGATTCCCTAAGTGTTATGAAGGTTTTGGAGAATCCTGGGAGAAGGGATAATAGTGTCGATGGAGATTTCGTAAAAGTCTGAATTAGTACCCCCAACCACTTATTTTCAAAAAAAAAGAAATTATGTAATTATTTTTTCCATATAATTATCATATTATGCAACTATTTCTACACAACGATTATTAAATTATTTAAATATTTTAAATAATTATTATATTATTCATTTATTTACTCTATAAATAATATAGTACACCGTTGCGTTTTTATGTCGATTTTGGTTAAGTTTTGTCCATGACGTGGATAACTGTTGTGAAATTCAATTACAACTAACTGAGTGCCGTGGCATTAATTCAGACTTTATCCAATTCAACTACGCCAATTCTATTCAATTACGCAGTAATAATAAATAGTTGCACCTAGTCATAGAATATGTTAAGTCCAGAAGAACATTAGGAATTCAAACATCCATCAGATCAGATTTTGTTGACATTAGTTTATGACATATCTATACCTCGAAGTTTAACAGCACATCACAATTGTATGTAAAATGAAGTGTAGCCAAACCTGGCATAAATTAATTCTCCCCATCATTTATTACTTGGTGAAGTGAAATACACTTCTTGGAACAATTTTGTTGTCGATTTACAGCAAACACCAACTAAATAGCCACGGTCTCCGGATTGTTTCATTTGCTTCGCTACCAACTAACAGCTGTTGTCAGTGTGCAAACGATGGCTATCGAAGGATTACTAACCTTCGAATCGATCGAGCAAA
Source organism: Anopheles minimus (assembly GCA_000349025.1). NCBI lineage: Eukaryota > Metazoa > Arthropoda > Insecta > Diptera > Culicidae > Anopheles > Anopheles minimus. The sequence continues at coordinate 24,643,479 of KB663610.1, forward strand.
TCTTTACCGACAACTCTGCACTCGCGTTCACGAAATCTACCTTCGCATGGATTTTCCTTCCACTTTCATTCATGCACTCGGTGCAAAATTTCACACCTTCACATCTCAACGAACCCGCGCAAGAAAATGCACCCCTGGTCAAGGTGAATCCGGTGGCGGGTGGTGGTGCAGGTGGTTCGGTGGTTCCCTGCATGCAAACCGCAACAAAAAGAGGAAATGCAATTGCACGATTGTCGCACGCTGTTTACATATTGTTTCCTTCGACCCCTGCTTCCAGACAAACAAATTGTGCGCAGTGCAAGAAATGGGGAAGATTTATCGTTGATCCAGCGGGCAAAAAAGAAGGAAGGTACTTAACCAAACTTTCCTGCCTTTTTGTTTCTCCCTCTCCGGGAACCGATCCGCGGGGCAGTGGTAAAAGTTGCTTGACGTCAGTCCATTCCAGTGCCTGTTGACGTGGACATTGATGACTGCAACGGTGGCGTTAGTCCTTCTTGGGACCAAGGGCCCACTCTTTCCCTAATTGCCATTTGCGCCACGAGCGTCCAACACGTTGACGTGTGGAACGGGGAAGTATTAGACGAAGCTTGGTGTGCCCATGTACCTTTGGACGTTGTTTTGATTTGGTTTAGGGTTTTTGTTGTCATCTTGATGAACTGTGCACAATAGCGAGTTGTAGTACTTTTCTCTCCGTACGCAATTAATCATCGCATCCACGTGTGTTAGTATCATTGACGCTAGAGTGAGGGATACTAGTCACACTACAGCTAACATACTATCATCTAGTAGTATGACGAATTGGAAATTTTACATGTGTAATCTCTATTTCTTAGGTGACATCTCTAGCGTTTACTTTCTCACGGATACCAAACAAAGTTCCAATCTAATCGCTTGGTACTAGGTGTACTCTAGTTATTAGCAATTTTAAACGAGTTCCTCTCAGCCAAGCCGTTCGGTTTTGCCGGTTTAGAGGTTCGCTTTTTATCGCGTAACTTATGATGGTCGCCGCTACCGGCCACCATGTGCACGTCATCAAGTAATCGTAAGTAAGTGAAGGCTAGCTTCAGTGCTGCAGGTTAGATATGGATATTATTTCCACCTCATCGTTCGACGGAAGAGCTAAGAACGGTGAGAAGTGTTTCGGTGTATGATGTTTTTTGTTTGCCTCCCTCTTACTCTCCACAAATCCAATGTTCGTCACAGGCGATTCAAGGCGATCGCACCTTTGGTTGGTAGATTGTCACACGGTAGTGCTCCGTTTCGGAGGGAGTTGTGCGTCGCATTCTAACCTCAAGCATTAGAAGCAGATTGGCCAACAAAAAAAAGCTTCCGACGGATACGATCATGCGCACGATCGTTTAGTGGACACGACATTGCAGTGCAGTGCACCAAAAGTGTCGGTATTATTTTGGACGGTTTAATTAGATGGGAATGAGTGGGCGAAACTGATCGCCGTTTATTGATTGGGAATAAATGACCAACGTTGTATTGATCGGTGTTGGAAATTGCCCATTTTGCTGTTCTGTTTGTATTAAAAGAAAGATCATTGCAATGAGAGATGTTTCTATTGAATGTATAACACGGAATTAAAGCAGCTTTAACAGCTTGTTTAATTATGTATTTTATTGTAATGATTCATTAAGCAACGTAGAAATCATGCTTTATTCCACTGTAATCATAACAGCACGTTCGTCACAACGTTTTCGATCTTTTCGGTAAAAAAAGGACACACATTACCCATTTGTGTTCCACGTGCTTCAGTATGGGTACGTACTTATCCTTCTCTGTTCTTGCACCCTTGAGGGTTCTAAAGTGAGCCCCACAACAACAGCAGCAGCAACAACAACAACAAAAAACATTACCACACAAATAATGATATACTAAACGAACAAATGCGTTTTGATGAATGATAGCAAACATTTTTTTTGCATTGCCATAAAATTTCAACTCTTCTGCTGTTAGCTCTCGTGTCTCGCAGATAGTAAACAGCAGAACGCTTACGAGTGGGATTATGGAGTTTCTTTATGAATTTGCACTTTGCGTAAGCGAGCACTTAGTTAACAGTTTGTGTAAACAATGTAGAAAAACAGATTACATATTTTGTGAGTAATAATAAGAATTGCAAATATATTTTACTACAAACAACAGCGAATCATTAAATAACACATTCGCAGTGAGTCACGCTCTATTTTCTACGTGTTGTTATTGAACTTCGAGCCAGATGAGAACCGTTTATTTTTTCTACTCTTATTAAAATGTTTTCCACATAAAAAAAAACTGTTTAGTCGTATTGAGGCGCAATGATGCTTCCAACATTTGTTTGAATCCTGGAAATAGAAAGATGTATTGCGCAATTATTTCAACTATTGCGCAACTTTGTAGAATTTCAATTCTACATCGATTTGATGGAGCTGAAATTGGCATTGCCGATGTGGAGGCCTTGGGAATGGCTCTCTCCGTTACATTTGCCATTGTTTTCTTTTTATTTATTGATTATTGACGTCCAGAGGCCGTATTGCTTGCATATTCACATTGATTTGAAGACTCCAAACCGTGAAAAAGTTGGTAATAAGTACGATTATTCACGGCTTTACAATACGCCTGACCAGAGTCCATGTCTGAAATGGACAGTCAGACATACGAAGGAAATTAATTTAAACATCGCTAAACGAAGTGCCGCAGTTGCAACAATTAAACTGTTCTAAACGTGATCAACAAATTTTTCTTTTGAACAAAAATTAACAATTCAATTTATCCACGTGGTTATTCAAAAAAAGTGATTTTTAAATTGCCCGCTCCGAACATTTCAAACCTCGTATTGCGTAGTATTTTCACCGGGGTTTGAAATATTTCAAGCCTCCCTCCTTACTTGACAGCTTCGATGAATGGAAAATAAATGATTGTTGTGAAAACAGTTGTGCGCAAAATGTGCGTGGATCTTATCGCGTATTTCCAACCGTCCCGTCTGGGGGTGTTATTGCAGTGGTCAGATCTGCATTTGTGTTGCACCTAACTTTCAAAATCATTTGTCATTTCCGCAAAAAAAAGGAAGATATTCACCCAGCGGTGTCTATCTAAACATTTGATTGTTTGTGTTGCGTAGGGAAAGAGAAGCAATTTGAAGACATAAAAAGTGTTTTGCTAGCTTCGGCACACTGAAACATGCATTTATAACAGGCAGCAATAGGCCGAATTTGGCGCTTAGTTCGGATAATCGGCATTGTGCGTTCGAGTGGTAGCCGACGGTGCGGACGTGAAACCAGCAAATCCCACAAGTGCAATTAACCCCAATCGAAAACAGACCACAGCTGCTCCGATCACCCGAAAAAGGGGACGAGGTGAATCTGAATTTCATAAAGGTTTCGTCCCAGCACGGCTCGCGATGGTTGTTGACCTCGATCTTCAGGAAGCGGAACCATCGTCAATGACAGCTGGACACGGACGGTCCGGCGTCGCTAAGTACGAGTAAAGTATCTCGGCCAATATTTACCCATGATCGTGCACCATGATAAGGGAAGGATTCTATGCACCACTGTACAAACTCACGGGCTATTGTCATTTGTGCTTCTTGTTTGTAGATTAGAATGGCAGAAGCTGACGGCGATCGCCAACGAAACCAACTTGCCGCATTTACGACAGCTGGCCGTACAGGGTGACCTCCGCGCATCGCCATTCCGTAGCGTATGCTGGGCCGTGTTTCTCGGTGTGTTGGAAACGTCCGCTACCAAGAGCTGGTCCCAACAGAGGTACGATGCACGGGCCCACTATCGCCTGCTGAAGGATCAGTTTGTACTGAACCCCCACCAGCAAACCACGGATGTGCGGGACGATCCGCTCTCCCAGTCGAAGCAAAGCCTCTGGAACCAACACTTTTGTGATCAGGAACTATGCGCTGTGATAAAGCAAGACGTCGTACGTACCTTTCCCGGGGTCGACTTCTTTCGCAAAACGACGATACAGGAACTGATGACCAACATTCTGTTCTGCTACGCCCGGCAATTCCCAGCCATGTGCTACCGGCAGGGCATGCATGAAATACTGGCACCGCTAATCTTTGTCATCCATAGCGACCAGCAAGCGCTGGCACATATACAGGAACTGCATCCGGACATTGAGTATGGATTCGTAGTATGGCCTACAATCGTAGTTTTAATTGTATCCTTCTTTTGCTTCCAGTCGTAATCTGCTGACGATTCTGGATCCACAACATCTGGAGGAGGATTCTTAGTAGGTTTAATCTTTTCATCTTTTCTAAAGGATAAGCAATAAATCTTCTCCCATTTGCAGTGCACTGTTCTCCAAAATTATGTCCCAGATTGAATCCTTCTATCGCATCACGGATGTTGTGCCAACGGCAACCGGTTACTTCCCGGCCCAAACCCCTGGCAGCCCGATGAATTCTAGCCCAGCCGGTGCCAAGCGCAAACCGGAAGTTGAGGTAGTGGAACAGCTGAACTACATCAAGGACAAAATTCTCATCAAGGAAGATCTCCATCTGCACAACCATCTGCTCAAGCTCGACATTCCGTTAGCCATCTTTGGCATGTAAGTGGATCGGCGGGAGTTTTATGGTGGGTTTGGATTACTGATTATTCTTCGTTTCCCCTTCAGTCGATGGTTACGTTTGCTGTTTGGCCGTGAGTTTGCCTTGCAAGACTTGCTGCTACTGTGGGATGCAATATTCGGCGAAGGAGACGATCTTGGTCTGATCAATTACGTCGTCGTAGCTATGCTGATACGAATACGAGATAAGTGTTAGTACTTTCAGCTGAATTTTTCGACAATCACAAATAGCAATGAGTTTCCTTGCTCTTTTTTTAGTAATTTATAGTGACTACACAACCTGCCTTTCGTACCTGATGCGATATCCCAGCAACGTGGACATAGCGCTCGTGATACGCCATGCGCTGCACATGAAATCTCCCAAAGTATACGAGCGTCCGGCCGGTGCAATGATTTTCCTTTCGTCTCCAAAGCGTCAAACGCACCAGCAACCCCAACCCGCGACTGGGATGCGCACCAAAACTGTCGAAATGACGCAGCTTAAGTATTCCACACTGCCCACAGTTCACCAGCGTCGTGGACAGGTCGCGGTCGATGATCATCCATTGCAAAGCAGATCATCGGGTGTGGCGGGTGTGATGGACGATCGGCAACGTACCAGCTCACTGCCACGAAACAGTGGTTCGATGCGGAAAGCAACGGCAGTCGAACTGCGCCAAGCCGCTTGCCTAGCGACGAAAAAAGCGATCACAGATTCTATCCAACCGGATGTTCGGGATCCACCCGTAACGGATGGTTACCGGGAAGATGTACGTTTTGTTCGAAAGCATCATTCGGGAGTTTTAATAATTTATTTTTTCCACTTTTCAAGGATCCCGAACTGCTACGAATTGAGCTGCAAAATGCGTATAACATCATGTCTGTTGGGCGGGCGAAGCTGTTCCAGTATCTAACCGTACTGCGACGTAACATTCGGCCAACCAACCCTCAAGGCGAGCTGCAGCAATCGCTCGAAGGGATAGAGGAAATCTGTTCGCTGTTGAAACCACGCTACGACACAGTGTTTCGCGTTCCGGCCCCAATCGATGCCGCAACAGAAGCGAACGAAGAACCACAGCAGGCCGGCAAAAAACCAATACTGCCCGGTAGTGCTAAATTGTTGTCCACCGAACAGCAAGAATCGGGCAACGTCCAGCGTACACAAACGCCGCCCAGCAGTTTAAATTTAACGCGATCGTACAACTACGATCTGGACTGCAGGAGAAACAGTGCATCACAGCCGAACATCACGCAGTACGAAATACCGGAAGATCGGTACAGCAAAATAGCAACCAAAAAGCTAGCCAACCGGAAGGAAGTGGAAATGAACGTGTTTGCGAAAGATTTCTCCGACCGTCATCGACGGTTCGATGACAAGGATCTGCCCAGTACCAATCCGCACGGTAACTCGGACCGATCGGAATGACGGTTCTGAAACGTGCAGCCGCGTGTATTGTGTAATGTTACAAACGCTACGTTCATTATCGTTTTATTTTTAAGCAAACTATACAATCTCGAGACACTATTGACCGTTGGGAAAAATGTTGCAAAAGTGCATTACGCTCATGCTTAAAGTTTATATTTTATTGTGCATAAATATTACAGAGGTTAACTTTCACTTGTACAAGAAGAGTTTGATCTCGATCGACGACTGCATTTGCGTTGTATGGCAGGAGGATGTGATATGCATGTGTGTTGATGGACAAAATAAATGCAAAGCTGCATATATTCCCGTATAATTGAGTGAGACATATTAAATGCTTTGAACGTTGTATAATAATCACATATTTCTGGAAGTTAGACTGTACTTTTCAGTGTTGTTGGTCTTAGCAGCTTCAACACATCGTTTATCGCCTACACCCATGAGAGAGCGTTAAAATATTTTTAAATATTTACACAATGCAGAGCATTGCTAACAACTCTCGCCGGCGACTAAATGTGCACATTTTAAAGGATAATTATAAACAATCAGATCATCTATAAACGACGACTTGTATAGCTATATTACACACATAATTATATATACATCAACGACCGACGAACATGCATGGAAGCATAGGCACTAAATGATTTGTTTTTCTACCCAAACACCACTGCATGTTACGCCATTGTTCGTCTATCAGGCTTCTTGGGTTTGTTGGTGGAAAGTTTTGACTTTGGTTCCTCCGGTGCTATGGTCTTACGAGCCAGATTTTTGGCATTCGTTTTAACCACGTGCTTCGAGAATTCGAGGTTGTGCAGGAATAGCCGTTTAACTAATCTCTCCTTGCAAATGGGACAAACTGCGCGACTAGTTGTCATGCACACCTCGATGCAGGTTTTACAAAACGAATGGCCACAGTTTACTATCACTGGGGCGCTGAACACTTCCAGACAAATGGGACACTCTTGATCGGAAAACTGTACATATCGTGGAGGCCCTAAGGTTGCAGTGGGAAAACAGTAAAAGAAAACAGTAAATTCGATGCAACGAGCAATAGTTACGACTCCAGTTACCTGTGCTTCGCAGATTGTATCTATGCGGATGGAAAAGAGTTGCCGATGCTGGACGCTTTAACGTTTCCGAGTCAGTACGCAAATCCGTTTCCGGCTTCATCATGAATAAGGACAATAGATTAAGCGATGAATTTTTGACCACGTTCGTAGCGATCTTTCAACTTGTTTACAGACTCCTTCGTGCAAAAGGCGGTATTTCTGAGCATTGTTTTGACATTCGTGTGATGGCGGCTCATTTGACAGCGGCTAGCAGTGCTGGAAGCATGTGTTGGGAGCTAATAAACAAAACATGTATTTTTAAAGAAATTACGCTTCTCACGGAAATGCAGCAATGCTTCAAGATTCTGTATCAATTTTTATTCCTTTTGTTGCAGTACGATTCTTGCAATACAATTGTTTAGTTTTTCGTAAATGTATCATTTGGGAGCTTTCTGGCAGCACTAGTCTGAACGCATGCAGACCAATTTGACATAGAAGGCCATCCGAAGTTGCACAGCAAATTCGGCGTGAACGGGCAGTCAGATACGCGAAGAAGAACAATAACCTTCCCTTAACGGGAAGTTACCGCCTACGGACAAACTTTGGCCACTTTTCCTCATCCTCATTTACGTGTTGCCGAACCCATATCACGCACCAGCCGCGCAGAACGGTCACGATGGCACATATATCCACCACCGAAAAGCCGCAGATGCAGCAAATCGATCTCAACACGCTAAATCTGCAGCAGTTGACCCAGCTGAAAAATCAACTAGATCAGGTTGGTGAACTGTTTGCCGGCCGTAACAGTTCGGTTTGCCTTGTGATGACCTACGATGTTGGTACATTTTAGGAATTGTCAATCTTCCAAGAATCCCTGAACAACATCAAGATGGCTAGATCGAAATACTCCGCCTCGAAGGAAGCACTGGAACAGATCAAAGAGGACTGGAACGATAAGCAAATCCTAGTACCGTTGACGGGGTAAGTTCGGGCAGGCTGGTACAACGAGTGTATTTTGTAATGAGCCCCCACTTTTATGTAGGAGCATGTACGTACCCGGCACGATAAAGGATGCGAATAATGTCATCATTGAAATTGGCACCGGCTACTACGTAGAGAATGTAAGTATACTACTTTGTGAATGAAAAGCTTCGGAATGACTAAATCATTGCTGTGCTTCTGGCAGGATCTTGAAAGCGCGAAGGCCTTCTTCAAACGACGTGTCGAATACGTGCAGGAGCAGCTAGAAAAGATCGAAACGATTGGCATCGAAAAGTCGAAAATCCGTGACACCATTCGCGAGGTAATGGAGAAGAAGCTGGCACTGTTTAGCAAAGAGCTGCAAAAGAAGCGCGAAGTAGAATAATCACCGTACGTCGTTCGAACCCCGTTCGTTAGATTCACATCGTGGAGTACTGTTGTTTGTTCCGTGTCTCGCAAAAAGCATAACCGATCAACCGCTAATCATGTAAGCAAAAACCAAAGCCCGATGGTTTATTTTGTTGGTATTTTCTGGTTCATTTGCTTCCATTCGTCGGGTTTTTTTTTTCATCCAGTAATCTTTACACCGCGCCTTAGTTAAGCGTTGGAACCCGACGCTGCATTTACGCAATAATAAATTAACCAAACGAAACGAAAACGAAAACGAGCGTAACACGCTTTCCCTCCATCTTTGCATGCACCGTGACTTTAAGGACTTAACGTTTCCTTCAGCTCTCCGCCCTCCAACAGTTCCTTGATGATATCCAGTCCCCCGATCAGCTCGCCGTTTACGTAAACTTGCGGGTAGGTAGGCCAGTTCGAGAGCGTTTTCAGTCCTTGTCGTACAGCTTCATCGGTCAGTATATCGAACGTATCGTACTCAACACTGAAAGCATCGCAACAATAGCATTTAAATGACAATAGCTAGCACGGGCCACAGTCACTTACCCGGTGTCGTTAACGATCGCTATCAGCTGCTTGGAGAAGCCACAGCGTGGGGTATTGCGGTCGCCCTTCATAAAGATCATCACCTTCGAACGGCTTATGAGCGCTTTCAGTCGTTCCTCCAGGTTGGTTGCACCACCGTCACCCGACGCACTCGATGGTATTGGGGTACCGGCATATTTTTTCGCCTTTTGCGTTAATGTCCCCACGTCGACGCCATCGATACGATCGACCGCTTTGCCGGCGCGCAAAAACAATACCGTCGGTACTGAATCGATCTGATGCCGCATGGACAACTCGGAGAGATCCTCCGCCGGTACGTCCAGAAACTGTAGCGTTTTATATTCCGTCTGTTTGGCTAGCTCGTTCATAACATCGCTGATTTGTTTACACTGTTCGGCCCAGTCGGCCGAAAATAGCACTACGGACACTTTTGAGTCACTGTAAAATAATGAAAATGATGAATGAGTTTCGTTAGATTCAGGCCACATAACAGCCCCAAACACACGCTACCCAATCAGCTGCTTGTACTGCTCTTCGGAAGTAACTTTTGTAATGGCCATCTTTCACGCACGAAGAACACTCTTTACTATTTCGGCGATAACCTTCCAGCCGACCGCAATGTTGAATGTAATCCGCTGCTCCTCCCGAAACCTGTTTTCGTACTGTCAGATGGTTTTGGAAAAATCGGTTTGCCCGATGAAAATAAGATCCCACATAAACATACACTATTTAAAATTTACGCAACATGTTGATGTTTGGAATTGTGTAATAATAAAAAATAACGAATTTTATTTGTTGGGAACAATAAAGTTTCGCCCAATTGCTGCTTTAGTATTTTAATATTCTTTTAAAAGGTTTCCAATATTATTTCCGGAAAGGAACCACCTGTCACCACAAAGACTGTCATTTGTTTGTTGTGAATTTATATGTTTATATTGCGATTTTCATTTTTTACATTGATTTATACATTTTAATAACTCGAAAATCTCCTAACGCTTGTTGGTAGTTTAGCATTAGATTGCTTTCTCCCTGTACGATCATTTGTCAGTTATAAACAAAAGTTCATTGAACTTGCCGATTTTGATAACACGATTGCGTAACAACATCGTAGATCGTTTTTGGCAGTTTCCAGATCGCCGGTCAAAGTGCATAACTGCATGTGAACGAGTTCCCTCCGTACAAAAAAAAAACCGTACATTCCATTCGAACGAAATGCTTAAGAACGCGGTCGCACTAGTAACTGGAGGTGCCTCCGGTCTTGGCCGTGCCACGGTCGAACGGTTCGCGCGTGCCGGGTATAATGTGCTGCTGTGCGATCTGCCCACCTCGAAGGGCAACGACGTTGCCAAAGAGCTGGGCGAAAAGGTGGTGTACGTGCCGGTCGATGTACTGTCCGAGAAGGACGTCAGCGGTGCGCTGGAAGTGGCAAAAAGTAAATTCGGCCGGTTGGATGTATCGGTCAACTGTGCCGGCATTGCGGTGGCCGTGAAGACGTACAACTTCAACAAGAAGGTGGCGCACAAGCTGGAAGATTTCCAGCGCGTTCTGCTGGTCAACACGGCCGGTACGTTCAACGTGATTCGCCTCTCGGCGGGATTGATGGGCGAGAACGAACCGAACGCCGATGGTCAGCGCGGGGTCATCGTTAATACAGCTTCGGTGGCTGCCTACGATGGCCAGATTGGGCAGGCAGCTTATTCCGCCTCGAAGGCTGCCGTAGTCGGTATGACACTGCCAATTGCACGTGATCTGAGCACGCAAGGAATTCGAATCGTTACGGTCGCGCCGGGACTGTTCAACACGCCGATGTTGCAGGCCTTGCCAGAGAAGGTTCGTGCGTTCCTGGCCAAAACGGTGCCATTCCCGCAGCGTCTTGGTGAACCGGCCGAGTATGCCCAGCTGGTACAGAGCATCGTCGATAACCCAATGCTGAATGGGGAAGTCATTCGCTTGGATGGAGCACTGCGTATGATGCCCTAACTGGCGATCTCTCTCGAGCAACGGATGCATTTAACCAGTACCTCAAGAATGAGAAGCAACCAAGTCTTCTACTAAAGTATCGTCTAACGATAATCCCGCAAAAGCAAACCTCTTTGTATTCATGTTTCGCATTCTGTTAGTTTTTTAATAAAAGGAAATTCTAAAGCATCACTACCGTAACATGCGAATACTGCTTTATTTCCTTTACTTCTCAACCACCGGATCATTGCACGGGAAATGTTCTCGGACTAGTTTTTCGCATTGTGCCAGATTTTTCAACTTATTCACTTTGGCGTTAAAGCGTGTCCCTTTTCCATTGCCCTTTCCTTCCAGCAGTGTACATATTTCCGGGCCCAATTTGGACACATCGTCCGGTTTGCCCTGCAGAACGAGCTGTCCCTTTCCGCTACCATCCGTGTCGGCGTTCGTGAGAAAGAAGAAACAATCGGGCAGTTTCACCACGCGGAGGAAGGTGTTTATGAAATCCGACTCCTGTCCATCGCTTCGATGAAGCAGTACGTACATCGGTGGGTTATTGTCCCGCAAGGCGTTTAACTTTTCCGCCTCAGCTGTGGCCAGCTCGGTGGTGAGCTTTTTGGCAACACGCTGCGTAGTTCGGACGGTAGATTGCAGCTTCTTCGCCAGCTCGATGTGAGAGGCGGGACCACCATTAAGAAGAGTATTCAGTTGAACCTCCCGATCGTAGCATTCGGACAGCTTTCGAAGCACACGGCCTCCAACGAGGAAATGTACCAGACACTTCCCCTTCGCTTTCTCCACGCTAAGCAGCTTGATTGTTTGCAATTGGCTTAGATTGCGTACGTGAGTTCCGCAGCACATGTTACTTTCGATGCCGGCTATGGTTACTACCCGCAATGGGCCCGACACATCCTCCGGCAGGCCCCGTGTTGCTCGCGTAACGTCGGACTTTAGGGCCGGATCATCCGGTTCATACACGTGCACCTCGACGGGCGTACAGTCGACAATCAGCTGATTGCAGATGCTTTCAACCCTCTCCAGTTGGTCGCGGTCAATGTCCTTTGCATCGAGATCTATGTAAGAACTTTCCGTGCCCAACCACCAGGATCGGGTGTTGTACTTGAACTCGCGGTCAAATATAGCTGTTATGAGGTGCTGTCCCGAGTGCTGCTGCATGTGATCAAACCGGCGGGGCCACTCAACGCGTTGAACGACTTCGTCACCGGCCGCAAACGGTGGACTGTTGCTGCCATCATCTTCTACGAAATGTATTGCTACGGTACCCTTCCGTACAACCGATGTTACTTTCCGACCATCTGCAGTTCCGTGGTCGGTAGGTTGTCCGCCACCTTCGGGGAAAAGGATGGTATCTTCAAACACTACGTTGTAACCGCCAGCGACACTCTCGCAGGAAACGACCTTTGTTCGGAATTCTTGCAAAAAACTATCTTCCTGGCATTTGAAGACCATTTTTCGACGGCCTTAAATACGTTTTCCACACGTAAAACGAGCGCCTGCAAAGTTCTATAAAAAGATAGGCTCTCTACAATGTCAACAAAAACAATACCGGCCTGTACCACCATTTGTCACATGATGCATTGGTTGGGAGAACAATTTGTGCAAGTTTAATTTTTCCCTTCGTAAATTTGCCTTCCTGTGCGTCTGTAAAGGACTAATAAAATATAAAAATCACTTTTCACAATTTTTAAGCCGTTTCAACATTTTTTTATTGTAATTTCCGTTGCCTTTATAATATCCTTTTCACCGGGCCACTTCCTGTCAACCGTCACAACAGACTGCACGGTTTGACAGATGACGTTTGCCGACTGCCAAATTTCTTTCTTTCTCGTGTTTTGCCTCAAGCAGATCGCTTGTACGGAAATCGGTGAAAATTACCGAAATTTGTTCATCCTAGCTCAACATGGACAAGACATTTGTGCTCGCGCGCGTTACCAAGGTTCTGGGCCGTACCGGATCGCAGGGACAGTGTACCCAGGTGAAGGTAGAGTTCCTGAACGAGCAAAACCGACAGATCATCCGCAACGTTAAGGGCCCCGTCCGCGAGGGCGACATTCTGACCCTGCTGGAATCTGAACGTGAGGCAAGAAGACTCCGGTAAACTAGCTCCCAGCTTCGCTATGCTTTCCACGGGTAGAACATTCTGCCGCCCGAAGGTAAGTCAAAACAGTGTGTGGTACCTTTCGGTTGCTGTATGTTTGCGGCCGGGTAGAAAAGCGTCATTGCTAAAAGCTGTTGTCTTTTTTCTAGGTTATGTTTCCACACTCTGTGTACGTCGGGTATAATACAATATCGGGCTGTCGACGAAACCTTGATAGGGGGAAAACCAATCTTCAGGTAGCTGAAAGGAATGTTCATTCGTAAAAAAAACTCCGTGTTTGTGGAAGTAAAGAATGAGAAGTGAAAGCTAATATAACGTGAGTTTGCAAGCAACACAACAAATCCGAAGATTGTTTATTTCGATTGTCGTGCATACGATGGATTGCCAGCGACGATCTTCATAGTAGAAGATGAAGTAAGCGTTCAACATTCAGTCTGTAATCAGTGTCGTGGGAGAGAATGTAGAAAGCATGACAATAATTCAAACTGTAGCAATGTTCCAAAGGGTAAGTATTTCGCTTTAATGTTCTTTTAGATGTGCCTCTACTGAATATCTTCAAATCATCTGTCCAGCTCTGTTTTGTTTTTAATGACTTTGATTTCAAATGAAATTTTATATGAAAGAAATACTTAGGAAGTAGAACGTTTCGTTCGCCTGTACTGCATATTTACCTCTTAAACATATTACTCCGGGGTCGCTGGTTAGATATTTATTTGCTTGGTACTACGGATTATGGTATCTAGGATTGTCTAGCGTTATTTGAATTACGCGACAGTATAGCCGAAAAGTTATTCATTGTTAACTAATAGCTGAAGAGGCTCTAAAGCCTCAAGGGTCCATAAATATCACATTGGGTCGCCTCTGTTTTGAAGACTTCCATTGTACAGCTTTGTTTGTTCGTCCTGCCGTCTATATTGATGAATCTCCTTATAAAATCAGTAAATATATTTTATTATGAACAAAATCATCGGAAAATAAGTGATCTCTACACAGTTTTAAATCTGTTGACATTTTCTTACAAAAAGAAAAAAAACATTTTGACATTTATCTTTGACACGAATGCCAGTAGGCGCTTTTCCTTTTCTTTTTTGTTTGATGTAGTTTGAACGCCAAACGTCGGAAAGAACGCGCGTATTTAATCGTTCAGACAACAAAGGTTTTTGGGGAGTTTGATTACGCATATATTTTCATTTTATCATAAGTTCGGTAATCTTAAATCCTCATTAAATACTTTCCGCTTCGTGAAACCGTGCAAGTGTTCACCTTTGCGCTGCAAAGTAAAACGAAGAGCACAAACAAAAGCGTCCCAGCTGTGCCGAGTTTAGCAATGGAGTTGGGTTTAGTGGTGTAAGCATATTTTCGAAAGGTTGTTTCCATCAGTTTTTTTCCAATAAACATAACTTTCATATTTGCAGCCCTACATCTGAGGAAAAAGATTTTTGTCAGTTCTGTTTCGGTGCCGCCAATTTGCATCTGTTATTTCCGCTCGATCGACCGGAATTGCTGAGCATCATCGATAACATAATTGGGATCAGTATTGATCCGCAAGCGCACGAGTCATTTAGCTTGTGCGATGAATGTATCGCCACAATGGACATGTTCATCACATTCCGGAACAAATGTCGCTCACACTACGAAAAAGTGCGTGAAGTGAAAATCATGAACCAAGCTGTGAAAAGGATGTTTCCCGTACTACGGGATAGCACCGTTCAACCTTCACCCATCAACGCTTCGGCTGCGAATACGTTAGATACGCGTGCCAATGGTGGTACAGTAACTGCAGACGCTCCCTCAGAAGAAAAGGCTGAAACGATCGTTCGAGCTGAAAACGATCACTGCAATGAAAGGTAACTAATTCTCTACCATCTCTTTGATAGCATTCTTGTAGACATTAAACTTCTTTACCACACATTACAGTGCCCGTAAAAGAAGTTACACGCAATGCATGCTGGACTTCGATTCTGATCCTGAGACTAAAAGAGCACGGATTCCAATCGGGTCAAACCATAAGGTCAGATACCATCATATCCGGGAGATCATGAACCGGTTTAGAATTAACCGATTGTCGAAGATGGATGGGTCAAAAAGTCCAACTATTGCTGCTAACATACAGAATGAAAACGGAAACACAAACGGTGATGCATTGTTAAATGACGGCAGCTCTAGAAGCACCCTAATACCTTGTAAGCCGTGTGTGGTAGTAGTACAAAAATGTTCCGCACACCTAACTGATACGTGCAAATCGTAGTTTATTAAATTGTATATATGTACGAATAAAGATCGCACCCACCCGACCAAACCACTCACTTCTTAAGTGCCTCCAAAACTTTGAAGCTGGTGCCGTACCGCACTTCTTCATACAGCTTACGGTGTGCAATACTGGATTCCCGCACTTTCTTCCAGTGTGCTTTATGCTCAGCTAACAAATCCTTTTTACTCTTGGACGATTCATCAATGTCGAAGTCATCGATCGGCTGCCGCTTTACCACAAGGAACGGTTCCATGTTTGTGGTCGCTGGTCGGGGCATCTCTTTTATCTCCTGCACCTCCCCATTGATCAACTGATTTACGATGTCTGGATTGTGCTCCCGTTTGATGGCAATGCGGGGTTTTGCGGGCGAAACGACCGTTTCCTCCAGCTTCTCCCGCGGATTGTTCTTTACCCAGGCGCGGCACATCGGATATAGCGGTGAGTTCTCACGAAAGCGTGCCACATCAATGCCCCGGTTAAACAGATTGATGATGTACGGTTGATGAACGGTGGGGTCTTCGGTGCGTTTCCGTTTCACGCGCGTTTCTTCCTCGCTATCTTCATAGCTGGTGCTATCGTCCGATGATTTGGGGACGGTTTTCAGTGCACCTTTAAGTCGGCCCCGTGCCAGAACGACATTTTGCTGAGCTTTTCCTAGAATGCACACGACACAGTTAGCTATGGGGTTTTTTCTGCGTCGGAAAGCTAATCAACTTACGTTTCTCGTCAGAATTAATGAGGCTTCTTCTCTTGGCTAGCATTTCTGCTTATCTTACTTTGAGCACATTCAATTGTTTATGTTCGAGTCGAGGCACGCAGCTACAAAACAAGCCAAATTTTATAGATCACAGTGTTCAACGCACCAGGTCAATCATCATGATGGTAAGCTTGCTAACGTATTTGAATTAGATTGAAAATTCTCGATAATAAATCTGAAAGACTTGTTCTATTTCGATTATAAAAACAAATAGCTGAGAAAATGTTAACAAACTAGAAAATTAAATAAAATAGAAATTATTCGTTAACGTTAACCACCGTTCAAGTCTTGCTGGTCACCCTATCAATCTGACAGCGGTTTGTTATGATTTCATCGCTAAAAATACCGTTTTCCAGCGGTGCAAAGTTTTGTTACCTCGGTGCGTGACGAATATGTGTCGAGTGTTTGTTTCCTTCGTACCAACCACCGTACACACCCTTTAGAGGCAACTCGCTAGCCATGAAATAATTGTACCCGTAGCAAACGTGTATAGGAACGAAACAAATGCCTAGGGTACGGCGTTAGTTCTTTCTGCGCAGCAAACGTCTCGATCGGGTGGAAAATGAGTACCCGCCCAAGCCCCGCACCATTTAAGCGATCGATCGACGGACTGTTCAACGTTTGGCTAAACCTGCGGAACCAAGGCCATGAAAAACCGCTCCGCAACGCACTGTACAATGTGCTCGTGGTCGGCGTGATTGCGGTCGTCATCGGTGTAACGCTTGTGCTGGCCCCCTTCTTTAAGCCGCTCCTGTGGGCCTTCCTGTTCGGTGCGGTACTGTTTCCGGCGAAAAAACACCTCTCCGCGTCGCTGAAGCGTTGGATCGAGCGGATCGAGAAGGATGACAAATACCTGTTGCTTGGCGTGCTTAGCGCACCGGTGTGCTGGGTGGATTCACTGGGCGAGTTTCTTACCAGCTGGCTGAAGGACCATCTGAGGATAATAACGGGCCTGGTCGGTTCACTAGTTACGCTCCGTTTCATACTGTGGCTAACACCCAGCGAGGTGTTTTTCTCAATATGGAACTTTATCGTGTGGATACACTCGCTGTTCCGGTCGCTGCTCGGTTCGCTCTCGCTGCAAATGGTGGTCGTCATATTGGTGGTGTATGTCGTCAGCGTGTACTTCCTCTGGACACCGGACCATTCCATGCCGTTCCTGGTGATCGGACAGTTTCTGTGGATGGTTATCGTTGGGTATGGTAGCAGCTTTCTCGGCGCACTGCAAGTGCCCGTATTTCTCGGCCTACTAATGTACGGACTGATCGGGTTGATATACAACCTGCAGAAAGATGAACGCAACGTGCGCTTCATCGACAAATGGCATAGCCTGCTAGATGTAACGAGCTACCGTTTGGAGGATTCGATAATCGCTACGAGTCCGGTCCCATTGGAGGGATCCCGGATTGAGGAAATGAAAGCAAAGTTGCGGCTAGACGTTTCGACAACGCCACAGCTTTCCAGCACGATGAACGATCCATCCGGCCACGGAACCACCTATCCACCCAGCATGCTATCGAACGTGGAATCGCTCGAAAGTGACACTTACTTCCGGCTGCTGTTTTACGCTTGCGGTGCCACACTGGTTTGGATGCACACGTGGCTTTTGTTTCTTGGCTGCATTCCGATCTTTCTGCACATCGTACGGAGGGTGGCCGAATTTCTCGGGATCATTGCGTACGTCTCGCAACACGCTCACCACAACTGGCAAGCGCTTAAGCAGTGGCTTTTTCCGCGCCATGCCGCACTGCTGCCGTTGTGTTTGCCAGGCATATTGCGGCTTAACACCAACATCCATCGGTACGCATGTGCCAAACTGCGATCGTACATCGATGACATCACTTCGATCGTAATGATCGGTTTCCTGATCGTGCTCGTGATGCTTATAAGCGTGTTTGCATTCGCGCAAATCTACTCGGAAGCGATTGCTGTCGCACAGCTTGGTTCGAATCTCGTCAACCGCACTCTCATACACAGACCGGAACTGATTGAAATGTTACCGATCGGTAGGTAAAACGGCAAAGCTTATATTTCATCCAAAAACACCTAACCGTTTCTTCTCATACGCTCGTTTCAGATATGCAATCGATGGATAACATTATCGACAACGCGTACAAGTACGGTCGGTCACACATCGAGCAGTATGTGGATGGAATTTTCAACGATACCGATCCCACACAGGCGATCAAGCTGAAGATGCAGATTCTAAGCGTGTGGGACCGGTTAATCCAAAGCTGGATGGATCGTAGCAATGGTGATGGCATGGTTGGGCCGCGTGTCCCCGCCCAGGCAATACGCATGACAATCGATGAAATTTTCATCAACCCAAGTAAGTACCGGAGCACCGGTGGTCATGGGAAGGACAGTATTTAATTCCGTTTTTTTAATTTTAGTTACAAAAGCAGGTCTGATTGGTTTCATAAAGAGTAACTTCGGTATGCTTTGGGAGGTGGCCGATTCGCTGTGGATGTTACTAAGAACCAACCTGACACTGCTCCTGTCCGCCGTTGGTACGCTTGTGTCAGCCATCCTTGGTGGTGGCCATGCGGTTTTAAAGTTTTTATTCCATACGGTAAGTACGGATCGGCTTTCTTCCCCGTTGAGACGAAATCGTTCTCACATTCTCCGTTCCTTTTGTTGGCAGATCATTTTCTTTACGACACTGTTTTATCTGCTGCAAAGCAGCCAAGATCGCTATGCACCGACGGCCATTAGCATCAACAATTCGTGGGGACCACGCATCATACAGGCACTGGAAGATTCCATATCGAGCGTAGTGGTGGCCACGTTAAAGTTGGCCCTATTTCATGGACTCTTTACCTGGCTGACGCACACCGTGTTTGGGGCGCACATCGTTTATCTGCCGGCGGTGCTGGCATCCGTGTTGGCAGCCGCCCCATTCCTGGAGACGTACTGGTGCAGTGCGCCCGCCTTTCTCGATCTGTGGCTGTCGCAGGATCGCTTTTGGCTCGGTATCACCTTGGTGTTGATACACTTTATCGTCCCGTCCAACTTTAATCCGATCATTCATTCGGAGATAAAAGGGTAACGTTCAACAATCAACCGTTTGGTGTGTTGTTTTTGTGTTGAAGAAACAATTTTTGTTCCCATCTTTCCCAGGGGAGGCCATCCGTACCTGACGGGTCTGTCAATTGCGGGCGGAATGTATTTATTCGGCCTGGAAGGTGCCCTGCTGGGACCGCTGTTACTTTGTTTGCTGGTCGTTTTGTTTGAAGTTACCATTAGCGCTATCCGGGATAGCCCGGCCACACCACAGACTAGGTAAGGAAGATGTATTTTTTGTTGTTAAAACCTGCCTTTTTTAACCACACTTTATTCACACTCACATCATGTAATCGGGTTCGTCTGCTTTTCTTCTTCTGTTCTATTAATTAACTAACTTGCCCGCAACGGCCGCTGGGAATTTGGATTGCTTATCATCGTTCGCGTCTCAGAAAATCAAGCCTAGACACAAACAACGACCTTTATTCCCCTGCGACGACGTAAGTAGAAGGGAAAAAGTACGGTAGCTGGTTTTGTTTTAGTTAATTGAAGTTTTGGTTTAGACGCTTCTTGCCTTTAATAATAAGCGACAAACGTTCATTGGGTGCTTTAAGGCATTGAGCGTTTGTCACGTTTATTTCTATCGTTACTAATAACAAGCATAATCGTTTGACGAAGTTAATTCACTCATATATATACTTGTGATAGATGGTAACATTAGCATTTGGACATGTAATGTGATAGATGTAACAAAAAAAAAACAGCTAACATTCTAATGAATACACAATCACGTATTTGCCAAAACATTCTAACGTAACTAAAAGTGGATTTTATTGCAGTAAGTAGCTAGCTAATATCAGCTTAAAATGATGGGTGTTTGAACGTAATGGTACTAGTTGTTTTCTCCGATCGTACAAAGTGTGTAATATCTTTAACAGAATTTATGGTGGGCATTTGAAACAATTATTATGCAGCTAGTTGTGTGTTTTCTATGGTTTTCTGTACAGAAGTACCGACCGTCAGCTGTTGGGCAACTTTTTTATATAATTTTGGAATTATTCTTTCTCTCTCTTTTATCATTCGTGTTTTACCACCAATTTATGTCGTTATAAACTTGTGTTTTAACAATTTAATTGCAATAAAAACATACACTAGTTTGTGCCACGAATGGCAACAATTCGTTCGTCACGGGGATGTAAGTGATGGCCTAGAAGAGTAGTGAGAAGTAGCGTAGTTTCAGTACACCCAACCGATCGGTCAACCTGCATACCGTATGCCCTATTTGCAATCACGTCATACTTAAAGAGTCCCTGTAGTTGAGACGCATGTTCGTATACTTTAGGCGCTCACTTCATTTCACATTCTCATCGTACGTTCCATATTTTCATCGTTGTACCATTAGCAAACCAGCGACCGGTCCATCGGCAGCCTATTTGATACGGACCAAAGATGGCAAGTTTTTAAATTCACCGTTAGCCATGAACTGCACCGCGTCGCCCACGTGCACGAATGTTCGTGGCACACCGTTACACTGACCGCATGGACGCATTAATCACATAATTCGCTCGGTTCGCTAACAAACGTGCTCATCAGTTTATCCGATCATACATCAAATTTCATCAAATTTCATCAAATTTGTTATCATCACTCTGCTGTGTGTTTTTATGCTTGTACCCTTATTTAATTCCTTCCACCACCATACACGTCCACGGTGTGCATGTAATTTGCATCCCTTGCCCGTTCTCTCCTATCGCTTGCGCAACAACGCTCGTACGATCATCGATCACCATTGGCGGCGCACAGCAACAACTTCCGGTATGCAGCGTTCCAGGAGCAGATGAGCGTGGACGGACCATCATCGGGCGAGCGTGCTACGGTACCGGTGGCATCGCTCACGACCAATGCCACCGGGAGTGATGCTAATGTACCGGCCGGCCCAGATCGTGCCACCCCGTCAGCTTAACCTCCATCTTAACTTAATCGCTTTTGTTTTGTTCACCCATATATATCTGCGTGTGTTATTTGTTGTAATAATCTATCTATTGTAGGTTTAAAAAAAACTGAATCGAATCTGATGGACAGGCTTACAAAATGGCAGGCAACAGAAACTCGTTGTGATACAAAAAAAAAAACACAAGAATGCATGCAGGAAGCAAACTTACACAGAATTATAGTATATTTATATTTATCTTCAATGCGATGCGATTTTGTTTCGTGAACGACAAAAATGGCAGGATTGCGTGCTAGGGCTTTTGCAGCGCACCAACAGATCTAACCAAGGCAAGCTAACAAATGAGAAAGTTTATTTTTTATCCAAAGCGAATTTATAGTGACCCTAAAAGATTAAGTGTAATTGGAGAATAAAAAATGGTAATGTATCGAGAGAAAAAAAAACCCCGTACACATTCGCTTAAAATGGGAACTCTGGGTGTTTGGTAATGCTAACAAAAAAAAAATAAAATAAAAAAGGTAACGTAAGCAACAATACTTTCGCGTCAATTTATGCTCGGTACTTACCCCGGAAAGAATCCAAAGTCACAAATGCGCAAATTCTGATCTAACCCATTGAGCTGGGCCATATCAGCGTCCGACAGTTCGAAATCGAACAGCGCAATGTTTTGCCGCACGCGATCCGGATTCGTACTCTTCGGGATGGTCGCAATACCGCGCTGTAACAGATGGCGCAGTAGAATCTGTGCGGCCGTCTTGCCGCAACGCTGGGCCATTTCCTTTACCACCGGGTTGTCCAGCAAGTCCGGCACCTCTCGGCTAAGGGCGGGGAGAATTATGAGAAATGTACCATATACTTCTTCTGACACCCCTAAAATCATCACACTTACTTCAGTAGCTTTTCGATCCCTTTCGAACCGAGGGGCGAGTACGCGGTCACCGTGATATCGTTCGCTTTGCAAAACTTTACCAGCCCATTCTGCTGCAGATAGATGTGGTTCTCGATCTGCGGCAAGAAAACATCAAACCCAATTTTAGCGGTCAGCCGATAGGCGGGTGTGTACGGTGCTTAAACTTACCTGCAAGTTGGCCGGCTTAATTCGGCAATTATCAAGCACTCTCTGTATCTGCCGCTGGTTGAAATTCGATAGGCCTATGCTGCGTGCAAGACCGGCATCCGCGATCGCTTCCATGCCCTGTGCCACCGGTGCCAGATCCGAACAGAAAAAGAGATACAAAGGGAAAAGAGAAACAAATTAAGACCGAAAGCAACAACGTTCTAGCACCTTTGCCTTTTCTCCCTCAAGTACAACACGGAGATGGTTCCGCAACAAAGTGGCCATTACAATGCGTGCTACCGGGGGTACCGGCCCGGTACAATGGGATGGGTTTCGGTTTGCTTTTAAATATGTTTGCGAAAGTGCAATAACAAAAAAAAAACGGATTCTTTCTACCGGGCTTTTTTTTAAGTACTACAATATCACGGCCAGGACATTCAATAGGTTTGTTTGTGTACACTTTTCGCAAAGGGATTGACTTTTTTTCGGGTTGCTTCCGACTTTACAAATTACCGGGTGAATGGTATGGTATCATTTACTGAGTGGCGGTGAATCCGAACGATCCGGAAGTGGCGAAACCGATCGAACGCATCCCTGAAGTGAGCGCTTGCGTAAACTGAAACCGATGGGATTGGTACGGTAAATGTGCGTAGCCATATAGACAAGGATTGGCAACGAATCTTCATGGGAATGGGCGAACCGGAAGGGATTCATTGATGAGGTTTTGTATCGCTTTCGATTTTGATGCGCAGGAAAACCGAAGTAGAAACTGTTTGTGCGACGGAACAATTTGTTCTAGCGAGTAACTTAACAACTGATTAAAAATATAAAAAACGAACAAACCGACAACTTAACTGGATGCGATAATGCCAACATGAATCGCATAAAGACATTCCGTTGATAACAAACTAAAATTTTGTAAAAATACTAACGTTATCGGATTCATTAATGAATATAAGGTCATTTCATACAAGTGTCCCCAACTAGATGGCGCAAACTAGAACATGTCCTTTTGAACGGAGTCCTCCGATATTCATTGTCACGTGCGTGATATTACAAATCTAAGGGGTCATTTACATCCAGAATAGTGCTTAAGTGGGTTCAGAATCTAAGGGGTCATTTACGCCCAGAATAGTGCTTAAGTGGGTTAAGATTCGAGCTGAAAGAAACCCAAAAAACCGATGGATTCGTTTTTAAGATTCTGGTTGAATTTTACTGAAGGTTTTGAGACGTACAGACGTACAGACGATTTTGGGGATAACCTTTGACTACATGGCATCGACTTCGGCTTTCGACAATCTTCTTGTATCTTCTTGCAAGCAGGTTATTAACATCGGTTGATATGATATTAAGGTTTTACTATTGTCCCACCTTGTATAGTTCTTCCAGAGCCCAATTGTAACTAACAATGGAACCGACATACCGAAAGTTTTAAACCTTCCAGTGGGAAGGAAAATTATCATTTCACATCCATGATGAGCCACATCCATGCAAACGTGCGGTAGAGCTTTCACCCAATTAGTGCACGGGATGGAAACAGGAAATTTACATAAAATGTTCCCATCGCGCATCGGGCTAATGACAGCCGTGGTAACATTCGAGCGAAATCCAAAATATAATAAACCATCCACCGTTCTCTGCTTACCTTCCACAGGCTGACATGGTCCGTTGTGGTTTCGAGTACGATTTCTCCATTGCCGTCGGTCAGGAACGGTCCATCCACTTCGGGCACGGTAAACGGAACATGGACCAGGTAGAGGTCGACATAATCGAGCTGCAGATCGGCTAGCGATCGTTTGAGAAATTTTTCCACCGTCGCAGCACGCGTACCTGTGTGCGCATAGAGAAGAGGATCATTATGATGGGATAAACTGTTACCACGAAAAAAAGGGTTCCCAATTTTAAAGGAAGTCAAATTTCAATATAAGAGTTAAACCACCTTCAGCACAAATATCAAGATTGAAGCGCGCGAGTGGAGTTGGAGTGGGCCGAAAGTTGCTGACACACTCGAAACAAAGGGGAACGGACGGTGAGTCAGGTGGCGGAACTAGGTACGTACCGTGCGGGGGCAATTTGGTAACGATGAAGAGCTCCTCGCGCGTCACCCGTCCACTGTCGATCCACTGGCGCAGCACTCGACCGATCGTTGGCTCGTTCAGATAGACCGGCGCACAGTCGATGTGCCGATAGCCGGCCTCCAGCGCCTCGTTCAGCGCTTTCTCCACCTCATCGTCCGGAGCCTGTTTTTTGGGAAGGAACAACAAAGCAGACCCAGGGGCGCACAATCGATGCGATAAGTGTAGTTGAAGAACTGCAAACACACATCCAAACATTCGCCGCCCACATTACCCGCCAAGTTCCGAAACCAAGGGCCGGCATTTTGTGGCCATCCGCAAACGTTAGGTCGATCTTACAGGCGGCTGCCATTTCACGATTGTCCACACACAGCCGTTCACGTTTACACTGTTCACTGAGAGCACAACGCGACTTACTACGGTCACGGTATTCGGTTGACTGTCGCGTCGATTCGGAGCTGTATCCCGTTTTTGTGTCCCACGATCATCTCCCGGATAGTGTAGCTTGGTCTCCCCACTACCAAGGGCGACCCTTTCAGCTAAAAACCGGTCGAATGCGTATTCTCTTTATTGCGCGCTGTCTCTCGTATTGCCTCTCACATGCAGATTTGTATCGCGATCGTCGATCGAAACGGTGCAATACACCGCAATGCAATTGGGTGCATTCTGGTGGGATTGGAACAATCTTACATTTATTTTAACGAATGTTAGTAATTAAATCAAGAAACAAAGCCTGTGAAACACCATAAGAATTTGTTCTTATAAGATAACTATTTTTGAATGTTTTCACTCCCGGTTAGTGTGAAATTGTCCACCAAATGTACCGCAATGGGTGCACAAGTAAATGTTTGCCTGTCTGGAAAGTGAAACATCATAACGGAAGAAAAAAGCAACGTAAATAAATGTTTGCTGTAAAATCCATTACATTCCATTTGTGTGCAGTTCGGGGTTTGGTACGGAAGAGTACTCCGACCACTCCGGTCACGGAGAGTAATAATACAATTCTCTTCTTTAACAGTACGCTAGCAAACGATTGCAAAACAGCGCGTATGTTCACCAAGCAGAATAATCTCATTCTAGCCTTTCAACTATACAGTGTGCATTATGAGAGTTGCACTGTACGTATTGGTGCATTTGGTATGCATTAATTACTAACTGCAAATGCGTTTGCTCTTACTTGCAGCAGTAAGATGACGCAATCATGCAGAGTGTTTGTCGATGAATAAAATAAATACATATAAATCGAGCTTTATTAGTGTCCTCAACGAATGCAAACATAACGTTTGAGCTTTTTTAACAAATATCTACCTAATTTGTAATGCTTTAATGAAACGTTTTAGCTGATGGGCGATCGTATGCTGATATGCATCTTAAAAATCTTTTTGAAAAAGAAGATTTGAATTGGTTATAACGATCTTCTCTTTTTTAAATCATATGTAGTAGATAATACCATATATTTATTTCAACCACGTTAGACTATGAGATTACCTATTGGTTCCTAATTAGATTGCAACTGTTATCCATGGTGTATTAGTCTAAAAGTATTAGTATCCATGGGATTGTTCCTAAAATCATATGTTATGTTTAGAACATGATCTAAATTAAAATTGAATTAAATAAAATGCTGAAACAATAACTTGTAACGTTGAATAATAGGGCTGTTTGTTGAATATGCACCAGAAACGCACTCTTATGGTTATTTCACAAAGAGATCAAACGAAATCTTGCTACCTCTTAATACACATCACCACCAAGATACCCCGGGGGATTCTGCATCAGGCCCGCCGTACAAATATCGATGTCTCAAAAACGTTCGCAAACAATCAACAAACCATCACAAACAGCAAACGTGCGTCGAAAGGGAAAAAAAAACAATCCATAAGTATGTCCCGTTTGAATTTACTCCAAAATGCGTTACCATCAAGCATGGCGGCTGCCGTTAGGTTCTCCCCTCGAAGAACAACAAATGTCCAGACTTCCAGCATTTACCCAAGGGGCGGAGTGCTAAACCACCAGTGCCCTTATTGCGATACGCCGGTACTTTTAGAGGGTTACAGTACAATTAGGACAGAGCAAAGCAAAGCAAAGCGAGCCAATTGCAAATGGCCGCAGTAACCTGAGACGTTTTAATCAAACTTTAATGTAATACTATCCCTCAGCCCGAATGACGGGGTTTTCTAACTTGTCTACAACACATTCACAATGGAACCGCAAGCAAAACGACGGCTTTGATTAGCTGCATATGTGTTGGGTGCGTACGTAGACGGACACTCATATGCCCTCTCCGTGAGAAGTCTCTCGCCGGCAGATGGGCCCGAGTGTCCTTAGACGTAGAGCGTGAGTGGAGCACGATCGTCATCTCCTGCGGACAAGATCGTTATCTCGGGAGTCGAGATCCAGCAGCGGAACAGTAAAGAACCGTGGTGGTGCGGTGACACGATGTACGTTATCTACGTTAATAAATAAGTGTAGTATTGTAAAGTTTACGGTGTGTGTGTTCACCTGTCGTTTTCACCGGGATATCACAACGTAACAATATGGCATTAGGGACCAGCAGGGCAGCTTCGATTCACAGGGTTAATGGATGATTTAAATAATAAACTAACTACCCTATCTGGGTGGTTTGCGTTGAGATTTAATTAAATTTCCCGCCCATACCACTCATCTCAGCCCTGCTGGAGATCTATTTCTATGCCTCTGTTCCAGCTCTTGGTGGTTACTTTTCGTCCGCACGATCCACTTGAAGCCGTTACCGTTCGGTGAGTGTCTCAATGGATTGGTTTTCCACCGGAATCGACCCTTTTGATTGCTACCTGAACGCAACAGTGCTTTGCCTGGTCTTGGTGACAAACTCGGGATGATGGTAATCCTTTCCGCATCTGTCCGCACAGTGCCTTACGGGCAGAAACGTCCAAATATCACTGGAAAGATGGTTCCGGTTGATTGTTTCCGTCAGCTGATCGTGCAATTTCCGTAACATCCGATTCTGCTGCCGAATGCACTGCACTTTAACGACACAAAGATCACGTCTTATAGGACTCTCCACCAGCCTACACACCGGAATGTTATCGGTAGAAGATCATCTACACAAGCTGCCCGCCCAGCGGTGTCGGCAATTGCCACCGTCAATGGCATCGATCTTCGAAAAGAGCACTTGTAATTTTCGGCAACCGTACAACAGGGCTCACCGATTAGCATCTGGCGATTATAAGCCACGGGAGTGCGGTGAAGATCAGAGGTTTACCGCGCATGGGAAATTTGCTGATTGAGCCATTGAGATAGATCATTTGTTTCTAGGAAGATTTGTCTAGCTGCATTGCAAACAATATCCCAACTTCTTGGTAATGGTTATTTCGTTACAAAGCAAGCAAAACAAAGTTTGTGAATTTTTATTTTTACTTCAGTTCTTTAATTATTTTACTGCCTTTCCTAAAGTAAGAGCACATTTACACTTCAGAAAACGCTCGTTTTCACCGGAGAAACCGGAGATTATACCACCCCTTGCTTCCAAAAAAGCAAAGCTAATTTAGGCTTCCACGTTGAAAATAAAATAGACCTAGGTAAGACCGGTTCTACATTATGAAACGGAAGGATGTAAACTGAATGTGTAATGTCTGGTATAAAACTCAATTTGAGATCGAGCGATATTATGAACCAAAATTACCCTGTTCGATTTTTATGAATATTACACAATAAGCTACTGGTTGAAGACATGCTTCAAAAGCGCTATAAAATTGTAGCAGATCATAATACCGGACGCTAATCAGGTCCCACCCAACATTAAACGATCATCCAAAGCTGGTTTGACTATCGATATTGACGCATTTAACTTTTTCTCTTTGTATAGAGCAAGTAGCTAGCTGTTCACTCACATGAGGAACGTTTCTTGGCTATGATTCAAATTATATCCACGTTTCTTGAGTATGTATAATTTTTACGCTTTGAAAGTGATGGGATAGAAGAATGGGATGTTAAATTAATTCCAAGCAAATTCAAAAGTTCTGAGGGTCAATGCAAGAGAATCATTCTTATCTCTACCACATTCCAATCATCCTGAGTCCCCCAGCTTAGTCAAAGCTGGACCCAGACCGGACGAATGTTGTTGTGAAGAACTGGGATGTTCTTTACTATCTACTGTTTGTTTACGAGTTATTCAGTTTCAAATGGGAGGATTATTATTATTATTAATTACTAGTATTAATTAATCGTAAGGTGATCTTTGTGTGTTGGAAGAAGGAAATGTCTCTAAAACCTAAAAGTTATAAGAAATTGTTGTATACATTTTATATTATGAGTGTACCTTGTAAGATTCCAACCCAGTGCCCAACCGTTCTTCCGTGAATAAAAAAACAAAGTAAAGTCGGGAGGCATTGCATTTCTTCAAGAAGTAAAGCGGGTCTACACCAAAAACGGTTGTAGAATCTGATAAGAAAATGAAATTTGCATGTTTAGCATGAAACTTTAAAACTTAAAAAGAATGTAACGCTTGATGTCCCTTGCTAACAACACAGAAGAACTATCGCTTGAAAAAAGAACATCCTACGAAGGATTCTAAGAAACACCATTCACAGGTCCGAACGAATCCGATCAATGGAATTGGTGAACGCTCGCCGAAAAGGAAGTTAGTAGAAACTTGCTTGAGCGTAGCTAATGCCCGTAAGATCCGCACACATCCGCTTTGCCACTCCAGCGCATAAAGGACAATCCGTCCGGATGAATGTGGCATGCGAAGGGATTCCGATGTCGCGCAAGCAGCTGAAAAGAAACAAAATGTGCCACAATACGAAAAGACGAATGCTAGCTCGAGGGCCTATCTATTGTTCCAGCTAAAGAAACAATTTAATCTCCACCATTCATCCCTCATTTACGCTGACAATCGGGAGCTCAAGAGTGTCGGTGAGCGTCTTAGGGGCATTTGGCATGGCGCGATCGGTTCGCTTCCACTTTCCCCGTTTGCCGACGGTGTGCGTGCCGGTACGCTGACCAGGTCGGCCCGGGTCGTTATAAGCAAGGACACTGTTTACCCAGCAAGTGGGGCACAATTCGCTAAAGCTAACAAAAGTAAGTCAAAACAACCGTAAACAAGGCCTGGAGCATGGCGACGTCGGTCAGTTTCAGATTTACCCCTTTTGCCAGCGACAACAACGGTCAACCTCGATCTTCTAGAATGGATGCACTTTGGCCAGTTAGTCTACCTGTGTCTTGATGCCTAAAAGCTTCAACAAACAAGCCGATCAGCGTGCGTACGAGTACCACGGGTATCAGGAGGTTGGTACCGATCCCACCAGTCGAGTGGCAATGTTTCGAATGATTACAAGGATCGCTTGCAAAACAAACCACACTAAGCACCACAAACATCAGGTCCGCTGGGGATAATCCGTCCGCTGAGCGTCGCTGCGTCGGCCGGTACCGATTTTCCTTGCGCATCCGAGCTCACGTGTCTGTGGCTTTATTTCATTAGCCTTTTCAAGTGTGCGCCTCGATGGGCTGGCGGGCATTATTCAAATGGTTTCTCATTGGCAGCAGTTCCAGTGTCCAGAAGACTCACAAAAGCTTTGCGCGTACGCACTATTGTGCCTGACCGTGAGTGGACCACCAAAGGGACAAGAATCTTCTCTCGGGACGCTAATCCCGGACCCGAAAAGCCGGGTTTGTTTTGTGCCAGAGGGAAAAGATTGGCCGAAGAGTTTTTGTATGTACGATCAGTCTCGAAGGCGTTCACATACTACGCATCGAATAGTGCTTGTTGTTCTGTTCGGTTTTTGCTTTCTTTGCAACTCCAAACTTTGCCTGCCTTTTTTTGCTGCGCTGAATTATGTAATAAGGCTTAGAATTAGCATCCTACTGCGCCGGCACAGCTTCGGTTCGATTGATGAGTTAATGAGAATGGGCGTTCGGTGGATATGTAAATGGATATGTTTATGTAGATAGACCATTACACTGTAAGACCTCCAGAGGAACTGTATACCTTTGCATCACATCTGCTGCATTATCGGTGGGGGAACAATCAATGGTTGGAGTGGTAGGGCCTTAACTCGAGAACTAGTTAAGTTAAGATGTTAAAGGGTCCAATTCCTACGGAACTAATAGTACCTTTGCTAAGTCATTAATTTATACTTATAAATCCGTTGTGGTTCTTCATTCGATACCCTATATTTTATGACTACGTTTGCCAATGTAAGTCCGGAATTTGTGATTTAATTAATCACTCAAAATAACTCAAAAGTAATTATGTTAAGTAGCAGTTGTGTTACCCATAGCCCCAGGTTTAATAAAATTTCCAATAGCTGGTTCCCAGTACAGGATTGGAAAAGGTACAACATCGGGAAATCTTGGAGCTTGCCATTTCTGGCTTTAGTGACATGAATTTACCCGCAACAGTCTTGATAGTCTGTCCTGCGTACGGTTGGGATGGGATTCGATCTCCGGTCCAGTCGAATGAAAACCGACGTCGCTATCTCATCGGCCTCTGAGCTGTTCATTAGTAATGTGCATCACAGACCGTTATACTTCAGCCTTGTCTATTATAGTGTTACCGTCCTATGTTATTTCTTCTTTCATCTAAATGATCTCCTATTATTACTACTAGTAGTAAATAGTAGATCCATGCCAGAATAAAAATGTCACTTACGAACTTCGGTTTTTGCCGAATTCATCCTCCTGACATTCTGTATAATGATTTCAAACGATTCTACTCTATTTCCCAACCAGATTAGTCACAATGAAATGTTCTACCTTCACTGCATTTGTCAACATCTAATCTATTACGATTATCTAATAATATGATACATTTATTGTGCAATTGTAAGACATCATTATTAAAAATTGGTTAAACATGTTCCCAAACAAAAAAACAACCCCGAAATTGACCTATGATTATCTTGTTCGTGCCGGTTGTTTCGTACAGAGTATTGCCGATCGTTCTTACAGCAGATGAAGCATCCGCCATCATCGGCAGCTGCAATCTTTCCGCCTGTTTGCCATAATCCAACTCAAGTGTCCTCAAATAAAACGAGGGGAGTGTGTATCGCCCGTTTGCGACCGGTTGGATGCAATTGCCATTTAATTATCAACCACAGAAAATCATGGGAAACGAATTGGTGGTTGAAAACAGAAGCAAGGAATCGCTTCTAGCGTTTTGTCTGGGCAAAAAGTTTTGCTTCCTGCCTTAACGCATCCTTCGGTCTGCATTTTCCGTCCGTACAAAAGGGAAGATAAACAGGAGGGAAACATTTCGTACCAATGCGGAAACCCCGTAAGGGGCATCACAATTCGATGACACACGCTCCGGAGCGGTTGCTAAAGTGGGAGGAGTTTACGGCACCTTCCAGGCAGCTTCCGATCCTGGCACGATGGGCAAAGGGATGCGTAAATATTTGGACAGGGATTCAATTACACCCGAAACGATAATACCCACTGCATGTCCCGTACGGAAAAGGGAGGGCGCTACGAACGGTAAACCATACACCGAAATGGGAATAAAATAAAAAGGATGTGATCGATTGCTACCGGTGTTCAGTGTGTGATCGGTGCCGCAAACGGACGGACCAGGATAACCCGAGATAAGTGGCGTGTGATGGCGGCTTCCAGTTGCAAGAGTGTGGCTCCGTTGAGGCAAAGTGATTTCAGCATAGAGCATATCCTGACGCGAGCCGGTGAACGGTACAGCAAAAGGCGAAAGGTAGCGAGTGCGCCAAACTGTCGAAATTGTTGCACGAACAGTCCTGGGAGTGATCGCAGTGATGATGGTGATGATGTTGGTCGGTTGCGTGACGAGACCGGCACGGAAGCGGACGAAGAACTCGAGGAAGAAATCGACGTAGGTGAAACGGCACGATCGGATGCTGGCTTCCTCCCGACGGGCGTCCCCGGTTGCAGTATGCCCACGTTCGATTGGCTGTACTACACCCGCTACCATCCGCCAAAGTTGCCACGTAAGTAATTAAGGATTGCACCGATGCATCGCCTAACAATCGAACCAAGCTAATACACGACCATTCGTTTGCAGGTCCTCAAAAATCGGGTCCGGTGAAAAGAACGCCAGGACGTTTGCCACGTGTACCATTTACTCCGGTCCAGCTTAGTGCACTGGAGGACGCTTACAAAGTATCGACCTACCTGAGTTCGGAGGAAGCGAATCAGCTCGCGTACAGCCTGGAGCTGACCAACACACGGGTGAAAATTTGGTTCCAAAATCGGCGTGCTAGGGATCGACGGGAAAAGCGCGAAGCAGCGCTTGCGACCGGTAGCGGCCCCTATACGGATCCTCTCAGTTTGGTGCCACTTTGTGCTGGTAGTAGTAGTTCATCAGCGGTGCCGGTACACAGCAACTCTCGAACCGGCAGTCATCCTTCGTCTCCCTCCAGTGTGGAAGCGTCCGGTAGTCGACAGAGCCGAAGTCCTAACACCGACCGAAGCTACTAGCTTCGGTGTGTCCTGTTGGGATAAAGCAGCAGTTAACTATAAGCATGTGTTTGTGATATAATTCCTCGTCGGCGATCACTAATGATCGTTTGTCGCGACGGACAATCATGTACAGTGATGTTGTTAGTAAATTTTACTGGCATATTTGTATATATCATGGGTAGAGGTAAAGCATTCGGATGTTCTTTAACCAATCGACGGCAAGTTAAAGATCAGTACACTTAGACACTAAGGTAATGCGTAATGTGAACTGATTAAGGCGCAACTGTTTGAATAAACGAGAATATTTACAAGCCTTTGTTTTTGTTGAAAGTAAGTTTTAAAACATAAAATTTATTTGCTCTAGTTGTAAGAAACGCAATTAACAGTTAAGGGTGTACATATTGCTATTCAACTAAACTTACTGTACGTGGTTGAAAACGTAATGAAACTAATCCCGGGCAGCGCTGAGTGGTTAAAATATAACATAAAAAAAATTAACATAAACCATCTACGTCATCATTTGTACAAAAGTGTTCAGTAATGTTTCATTTTGCTTATCCTGTTTATAGTATTACTTAATTCCTTTTGCGACATCATAATTACATTGTTTTTTTTTTTCATTTTTGTTTGCACACGACCAAAACTTCCTTCCTTTCGTAAACTATTTTACTGTTAACCATTTAAAAAAAACTAAAACATTTGTAAAAATTCCTTTTTGCAGCAGACCAATGCAGCGGTGGTTCTTTCTTTTGTAACTGAAGATTATGAAAATAATAAAAATGTTTTGTTTTTCCTTCCATACCACATCGCATGATTTTTTTTACATGCGATTTTTCCCTACATGATTGTAGGGAAAAAAACAATCGATAAACTCACAACAAACTGATACAAATGTTGGCAAAATTTAGGAACGCTTCAAGCCTGAGTTGAAAAAAGACGAAAAAAGATACAAAACAAAAAATATTGTACAACCGCACACTGGCCAAACCTGCATAGTTCTTTTGTAGCCTTACGGTAGCTTAAGTGTGATTATTATTGCTACAGTATTTGCTTTGAAATTACATAATATAGCTCATTAACACCGCGAGGGGACCAAAGTAACTGATAAACTGATTTGTGAGATGCATCACGGATCATCATTGAATAGTAAAACAAAAGTTAAGAAAAAAAAAGAAACACATGGGTTCGAATTTGATATGGCAAAAATAGGAGAAATTAAAACATAAAAATCCATCAGTTTTTAGAACCACATTAACATCCGCTTCGAATTTCAGCTAGTCTTTTTTTGGCTATCTGCGGGCTACCTCTCATCCTTTCACTCATTCCCACTTCCTTTTCCCTTTGCTGAGCAAACCGAAATCTGTTTTTAGGTTGTTTTGTTTTTGTATAATCGACATTAAGCGAAAGTCACATTACAGCATCATATGCCGTGTTTCTGGTGCTGGGTGCGACTGCATTCCCGTTGGCTATCGTAGTCCTCTCAAAGATCAAATATTGAACAAATTTCTAACTACCATGCTGTGCATTGTTGCTTTTGTTTTGTTTTGCGTACGAGTGTCACCCTTTTACACTGTACATGCTAGCGGATCAAGGATTGGCTATATATATATGTATAAACGGTAAGCTACTAAGCTTGCACGTCTGCCATGCCGTTTACCAGAGTTAAGATACACAAACACACACACCAATACGTATCCTGTCACCTGTGACGTTGTGTTGCTTTGTATGCTATTCTATTTGGTTTACACATCCTTACCATTCGTTTGGGGCTTTTCTCTTTTAGGCTGTGACTCAATGGTGTTCATTCTATTCAGTTTCTCTTTCGATCAATAAACTTCCGAGGCCTATCCGCATAGTTGATAGCATAGTATGGGATGAATAGATTGTGCGTAGGCTTTGCCATCCAAGTTTTGTTTCTTGTTTCATATTCCATCATACGGGGGCATATAGGGGTGAGTGTCTAATATGTTAAGCATTTTTGTTTACAGAAATATTCACAAATATTTGCCTCACGTTTGTTTACGGAATAGGTGAAAGCGTAATTTCGGGTTTGCGAAACAGACCAGCAGTATGTTATTGTTGCGTATACAAATCTCTCGATTCAATATTTCCAAACAGGGCAAAACCGTAGTTTTCCTATGCCTTGCGTTCTCCGTTCCCGGGAACGAAGTAAAACAAACGTTTAAACTAATTCGGAGGATTAGATGCTTAGTAAGATGTTGATGAAGGTGAGGCTGCGCGGTAAGGATGGAGTAAAAAAAAAGGTTCATCTGTTCGCATCACCAGCGGATCGATTTAATCCTTTACGCAGATAATGGACTCCCGGCCTTTACCAACACCAATCCACTTGACCGGTACGTCCAGATCGTTCTCGATTAACCGTATGTAGTCCTGCGCCTGCGGAGGAAGTTCACCGAAATCACGCACATTCTCTGTGCACTGGAGCCATCCTGGCATGGTAATGTAGTTAACCTCCACCTGGCTTAGGTCGGTAATCGAACCAGGGAAGTAATCAATTTTCTTTCCGTTCAGGTTGTAGCTGAACGGTGGATAACGATGGAAGGGAAATTAGATTTGTTGTGTTGTTGTTTTTTTATTTAATGTAATACAAACTATAATTACCTGACTGCTACTTTAATTTCCTTGAGCGTATCCAGAATGTCTAGCTTGGTTAGACAAATAGCAGTGTAGCCGTTAACGATGGAGGTGTACCGTAGCAGGGCCAGATCGAGCCAGCCGCACCGACGAATTCGCTGCGTGGTAACACCAACTTCTCCACCACGCTTCTGCAGCAACGAACCAATTTCCTGTGCGATTTAAAAAGAAAATAATCTGTAAGTTTTTGTTCTTGCCATTCCATTTCAATATGGGTGTGGAAATGAATTTCCACGTGTCTATTTACATCGTGCAATTCCGTTGGGAAGGGCCCATCCCCTACACGGGTAGTGTAAGCTTTCACGACGCCGATCACTTCACCGATCGCTTGCGGTGGTAAGCCCAGCCCCGTCAGCACACCGCCGATACTGCAATTGCTGCTCGTCACGTAAGGATACGTGCCTGGAAAGGGAGGCAACCGAAGCGAATGAAATACATGTGCGTTCGTGTGGGTTACGTGTGTTCCGTGGTACAATTCCGTCACCTACCAAAGTCAATGTCCAGCATGGCGGCGTTCGCTCCCTCGACCAGTACGCTTTTGCCCTCCTTGAGCGACGTGTGCAGATACGACACCGAGTCGCGCACTAACGGTCTCAACCGTTCGGCATACTCGCGATATCTATGTAAGAAGCAAAGGTCCAACACAAGTCCAACTGATGGCATCGTCCTCCATCGTCCCGCAGGGTTGACGGAGGAGGACGTGCGAGTGGCCAACCTTTACTTACCGTGCGAGTTCCGCATTTACGTCCACCGAGAAATCGGGATAGAGTCGTTTGTACATTGCAACCAGGGCTTCAAACCTAATGTGAACCGAACCACGACCGTCCCCACGAGCGGATGGAATGTGTGTTTTTGTAGCAAGTTGGTAAAGAACAAAACAGGGGGGGTGTTAATATGAGTTCTGAACTGTCATCCAACACTGATGGTGCTTACTTTTCGCTGAACATCTTAAAGTCACCCAACAGATCCGATACACGGATGCCGTTCCGTGTCGCCTTGCTGGAATAGCACGGCCCGATGCCTTTCTTGGTTGTGCCGAGTGATTTGCCACCCTTTTCCGCCTCTTGCAAACCGTCCACCTGCTGGTGCAGGTCCAGCACCAGGTGAGCACGGTTGGATATTATTAATCGGTTTTCCCAATTCTTCAACCCTTTCGCTTCATTTTTGGCAAGCTCATCGAAAAGCCCGGGCAGATGAATGACCACACCATTGCCTGTGAAGAAATGAATAGAGAAATAGGTATCAATGTAAAGTATGTTAATAGCAACGGCTTAAAGTGTAATAGACATTATGAAATAGATAAGTTATAGGATTGAAGTTGACAGTAGAACGTTAGATAAGACCATAACAATTAAGAACAACATTCATATGTCTACACAATTATCAAATAATCCAGAATAGGAAATAAAATTTAAAGTTTGGTAGCATTCACGCAATTTATTGAAAGAACCTTCAACTGTATTTCCACACAGAGTGGCAACAGCTATTATTGTATCAATAATTAAAACCCATAATAACGCGAGCAGAACAGGTCACGCGGAACAACAAAAAGAACACACACACACGTGCCGTGTTTCGTGACCAAAGGGATAAAACCAAAGGGTAAGCTAGGCCCTGGCTTGACGTTTGGGAGCTGCTGTTTGTTATTATAACTTATCGAACGTCCTATCTGTGTCCGTTTTGGACGGTCTGTGCGGAATGGAGTTTGTTGATGAGCTTAAAACAAACTGCCGCCCGTAGTCGCTAGCAAGGTCACATCGTGATATCCTTAATAAAACGTGAACATGACTCAGTTTAGCTATATCGAACATTCCGGTTTGCCTTATCATCGTTCAACGGGGTGTTCTGAAGTTTCGAAGCTGGCTGAACTCCGCAGCACATTGTAGTACAGAAACAACAATCAACTGTTGTGCACTTTCTACGAACAAAATATTAAAGAATGATAATTCTGCTATTATAGAAGGAAAAAGCTGAAAACATGCCTCTGCTCTCCTTCGCTTTCAGTAAATCAGTGTTATGCATATGTAAATACAATTACCATTTTTTTTTTACTTCCCTAGAACTGGCCTGGTCATGAAAAATCATATCACCGCTAATCAAAAGTATCGAACGTGAATAAAGCGGGAACCCTGGCGGAAGGGAGCGAAAAACCTACCCGCTTCCAATTATGGTAATAAAAACTTTGAGTCAACAAAACATTTGATCGATAAACACATTTGCCTATGCTTTTTGATTTATTTTGTATAAAACCTTGCAAAAAAAAATGGGGGATGGCAAGCAGCACTACAAAAGCAATTCCTACGGCAAAGCGCCAGGACAACCTTGAACGAAACCGAAACTAACTCAAGGATACATTAGCATTGTGTAGCGGCAAACTTTTGTGTACGCAGGAACCAGGCGACTTCACCGATGACACAAACTTTCCCCACTATATTTATTGTGGTCCGTAAAGTAATGGATGATTAATTGTTTAGCTTCAACCATGTAACGGCGTCCATTGGGCGCGGGGTGTTGCGGCATAAAACAACAATATGGGGTAGGGTGGAACAACGCAACCAACTCACAACAGATTGTACACGAAACAACGATTTAATGTTTACTTAATTTTTTTGTTTACGTATTATTGAGCACAAGTTTGTAACTTGAAAGTTTTCTAATGAGAACGTTGTGGAGGGAAGCGGTACGCTCGTTGGTATGTCGGTAGGTCTTGTGAATCGGTGGTCTTAAAATATTTCTATCGCTTATCCACGAACGGTGTGCAATGGAAATGAGGCATGCTAGTGCTGAACGGAGCATGAGATTGGCTCCTCAACACACCCTAGTGCCAGTTAGCTATTATAGAAAATGTGTGTAGGAATACTCAGGGATAGTATTTTACATTTTCAAACATTCTGTGGATATTGTTTCTTATCAAAGTATTATTATTATTATTTAGGTCTTTTATCAAAATAATTAAAGAATTAGTATAGGTGATAACCTTAACGAGATTTAGAAAATGTAATCAATAAATTGTCGATCAATCAATCCGGCGGTCGGTCAATAGATCGATCGATCTTCAAACGGCAAGGACCGGCAATCAAATCCCATCTATATACCAACTGTATGGTATTATCATGAAGTCTTCATGGTCATTATAAGGCCGGCTTGACCGAAAAGATCTTATCTATAAGCAAGAAGAACTAATCAATAGATTATCTACGAAAAAACAGATGATTTTGGATTGAAAATTCTTAAGGTCCTTTGCGACCAACAAGGAATTTAGACAAATGAGATCTAGGAAGAGCCGATTTACTTTCCCACGTAGCGCTTCAGAGGAGACTCGAGGGTTAGAACCGTCTTGTACTAATCAATCCAGACACTCGAGCATGCGCTATAATAACATGCATGGACATCATATGGTTCTGC
Source organism: Anopheles minimus (assembly GCA_000349025.1). Lineage (NCBI taxonomy): Eukaryota > Metazoa > Arthropoda > Insecta > Diptera > Culicidae > Anopheles > Anopheles minimus. Next base: position 24,682,063 of record KB663610.1, read on the forward strand.
TACATTGTAGATGGTGACCAAAGGATCGGACAGATAGCGGAGATTGCCGAACAGATAGGTGAACGCACTTTTGAAGTCGTCTACAATTTCAGTCTACGTTGGAACCAATATCATCACATACCAGCTTGCCAAAAGGGTCATTTTACAGTCTGAGGAAATTTCAAACACTCAAACCACCTGTCACGATGATGGTCGAAGCGGGGAGATTATATAGAACCTATACAGTTCTAATATTCACATTCCGAAAGACATGAAAGCTGTTTTAACTTGAGGAAAAATGATGAAATCTCTAACGTTGGATGTTTTAGGCTGTCCATGTCATAAGGATAACACCGGACGACCGAATCCGGAATGTCTTTTTGAACCGGACATTTTTTTTGAATGTTTTCAATAAGTTGTAATAAGTTACAAAAAAATTTCAAAGAAATTATAAACGCATCAGAACTTTGGCATTCGTTTCAGTCACAAAAAAACACGACACAAAACAAATCGTAAACGGTGCCAGCTAGTGCCATTCACCAAATCATTAACTACACACAAACCGTCTAAAGCGTTGCCATCGAGAAAATGTGTTCTAATGATAATGAAAAGCAAAAAAAATCCCCACGTTCGGTACTGTCTCTGTGCTCGGGAAAGGTGCACAGAGGTAGTAGTTCCGCACGGCGATCACGTAAATTGTCATGTGATGAAAGAGAATGACGAGCTGAGCGACACGATCTCCAACGGTTTTGTTACGTCCGTTGGATGTACTTGCAGTGTAAGTGTTTGACACGATCCGACACATTTTGCCGACGCATACCCTTGCATCCGAAGCAACGGAGATAACGGAGACGGGTTCAATAATTGTTGGAGATATTAGAAAACACTTGCAGCACATTATTGAACGTGCGATCGTGTACATCGAAGGCATCTATTTCGTTGGGTGACGTCCTTTGCTGGGCCACCCGACAATAACCGCTACAGGCGAGTCGCAAGTTTCAATGGCAGTGAGTTGGATTTTGCACTTGAATTTCGTTCATTCGTCGAAAGGAGGGTGGGTAAGAATACAGTCGCGACCATGTCCGACGCGAGGTTACACCCTTCGTGGGTCCTGGTGCTGACCTTATGTCTAAATAAAAATCTTGTCTCGTCAAGGATGGTTGTTGTTCAACTTGCAGCTTCATTTATGTTGACACACATGCACGACCGAAGAGAGGAAGCGTAAATTAGCGGTTGAATGAATTTCATTTTACCGTACATTATTTATTTTTCTTTTAGAGAGCAGAGAGTTCGAGAAGTAGTAACTAAACACAAGAAGTATTTACGAACGTTTCTGAGTGGAGGTTGCAAACAAATTGCAGCACAATGGAAGCAACTACTAACTCGGATAATTTACGATCGTTTTTTGAGTAGAAGTGGCAACCAACTTACAGCATAAGCAATTCATCAATGTTCAGTAAATTAAATGAAATTATAATCATTACAATTTATCGACGTGTAAAATTCAGAAATATCTGGTATTTGCTAGATCGAGAAATAAAGAAGTAATAACACAAAGACTTGCAACTCATTCATATGCAAAAAACGCTCATATTCAGTCTTCAAGCGCGATCATACAGAAATAAGTAACTTTTAGACAATTACTACCCAAAAGATCAAAACGATCTGGGAGCCGACAGTTTTTGAAGATGTTTTTACATCTATAATTTTCTAGCACTTGCCTAAAGGATTTCATTCTTGAATTAATGTATTTTTAACACATTAACTATTAATTATGAAGATTTTTATGAAACAATTGTGAGTACCACATGCTCGGGAATTTTAAGTTTACTGGGAAAAGGCTTAAAATAACGTAGAATTTGTGTTTTTGTTTTCAAACATATTTTCTAACCCACTAATTCTTCTAGACTCTTTTGAATATATACCACTAAATACTATATTTTCATTCCTTCCAACTTACCAATAATTGAGTTACTATTCTCATGGATGATTCCACTTGGTAGCAGATGAAAATCGAATACCTTTTCACCGACGACCACCGTGTGACCTGCATTATTTCCACCCTGCAAATGGGAGAAAAGATGGGAAATTGAAGCTCGATTAGTTACAATAATAATATCATGGGAAATAGCGTTAATGTAAATACACCAGTCCGAATGGTTTACTCCTATCGGCATGATCAAACTGTTCGGCAGCATCAACTGGTGTTACTTTCTGTTCTTCGACCGATCGCTTGCGTACGATCAGTAGATTGTTTTTACAAAATATAATAAACCATTACCAGGGTCCGCTTGTTTAGTTAACATTAAACAGGTATTGATAAACAATTTGAATGGCCATTTTTTTGGTAGGGTTTAGCAAGTCAAACAAAACAAACGATCTCCATCATGCTCACACGCATTTATTATTAAATCGATTATAGAGAATACTTCTCACTAAACCCACAAAAAAAAAACAGAAAAGAGAGAAATTCAACGTGAGGATCGGGATGATTTTTTTTTTCTTTCCTGCAGCAATATATTTTTGGCCAACGGCCAAACACGTCCACCATAATCCCCCACCTGAACGTGCCCCGTTCGATGGTTTTGCTATCACGGGGGAACCGATCGGGATGGACTGTGGTTACACCATGCAACGTTTTCATTTTCCCTCCTGTGCACCGTGTTTCTTATCTATCTCGATCCTGCCGTGCGCGGGTGGATGAGTATGAACATGACCGTTTGCGTTTCTTTTTTCTTACTTCTATCTGATTCGATCGTGTGTGTTTTTTTGGCGGCTGTTTTCAAGTGCAACAACAAGATACAGTGGGCGCCTGCGTACCAGACCGGCTACTGTTTCGGTGGAAAGTCGAAGAAACAAAAAATAAATAGAACCACCTCGATATTCACCTCGTCCGGCGGATGGGTTTCATGTGTACACCGGTTGATGGTGGTCACCTTGGTTCCACCGCTCACCGTAACCGCAGCGCAGTGGTGGTGCGCGCGTATCGCTCCCACATTCCCCATCCGTGTGCTTTGGCCACGAAAAAGAGAGACAGCCAAAGCCGCGGATGAACCATTGCTATTCTTATCGAATGTGTTAACATGCGCAAATTTCAACTGACCCGGGTCATGTGATGGACGTGCCGAGAGAGGAATTGTTCGACGAAAGCAAACGACTCGCGCGGGAAAAAAACGTTTCCCCCTGACCTCACGGAAAACAACCACACCTCATTCCCGCCCCATAACCCAACCCTTCATGGACTGCACTTAAACCGTGTCCTAGTGATGATGTTTTTGTTTTGTTATACCGAATTCGAGAGAAAATGCAATAAATTATGCTTAAAGTTGCTGCCTAACGTAATTCGGTAGAGAAAACAACACGTATACTTGGGATGTTTTTAAATATTTCCGTTACATCATCCGCGACCACAAAGGCCTGTGTGTTAATATTTGTTTTTTCTTCTATTTTCTTTGTACAGCTGACGGAACCGATGGTCAGGTACTGATGGCTTAAATACAGTTCACGTTTGGCACGATGCAGTCCAACAGATGCACAACTCTACGGTTCAGTCAATTGAATTACGAACACTATCGATAAAGTAAATTAACTAGCCCGGTGGCCCCGTAGAAGACGCAATACAAAAACCGTTATGCGTCAGCAATCCTCGGTCGAGCCCTCGGTTTGTCCGATTCGAGCGATAATACTGAAACAATATCAGAACAAAACAAACGCACGTGTGTGCTTAGCTTTACATTCGTACTAGGAAGACACTCCGAGGAACTCGCACATTTCGGGTGCGATTACACATCGTTCTTATCAGTAACTTAACAGCAAAGAGTGAGACTCGAGTCGCATTAACGCTTTCGTCTATCAAGCAGGTGACGTGCGTTCGGACCACATGATGCAAAGGCAGCAAAGGATTGCGACATTAGCCAAACTATGGGACGATATTCATAAACACGGAAACAACATTAAGTTCGTGGATTTTTCATTGAATCTAGACGGGACTGCCGGGGTTTGGTTAGACAACCAAAGCTTTATCTTATCTTATCCAGGCCGTGTGATCAAACGCAGGAACTTCTTCGGGAACGGGGAACCGATACGATATCAGTGTGCCTCAATTGTAGGAACGGGGCATGTGCATGACGATGGAGAATGCAAGCAATTGAAAAGTGCACTCGTTTGGCCGTGACAACACGTTTACGAATGAAGCAGCGAATTCTGCCAATTAAGGTACGATAAAAGATAAGATGACATTCACGACCGTAACGTTCGATGATAAGTTTCCAACAGTGAGGGTGTGCTTATGGGAATTCTGCTACTTGCACCCTGGCAGAATGGGTTCCCCCCTTCACACCATTCTGGTCACATGTTGCTTGTGTAGTGCTGTAAATGAGATACTAACAATTACACCCTTCAAACGCTTCCCATTGGCTCACCTGACAGCGACACACGATGTCAACGTTGGCGGCCAACATATCGACCACCTTGCCCTTGCCCTCGTCGCCCCACTGGGCGCCCAGCACCACTGTCACTTCTTTGGTGTAGGGGTTCCGGCGGCGATTATGCATCTGTTCGTGCGCGTGATTATTTGCACTGCTGTGGTGATTGGCCGTGCCGTTCACAGCCATTTGATGATTCGCTGACATACTGGATGGATTGGTGACTGCTCACACTGCTGCTACTGCTGCTGGTGCCGCGCGGGTGTTTGTTATCTTGTCGCGCTCTTCTTATTTATCCCTCCGTTGCCTTCCTAATGTAATTCACACTCTGGGTGGATCACTGGTCGTGTTTCTGGCGCCAACTGGTTCGTACCACCTCTGGGCGGAATTATGAAAAGTACGCGCAAGTAATTTATCTTCGACGTCTGCCAAAAAGGTTGCCGATTATCGAACCACTCGACCGGTGTTACGAGATTACACAATTCCACTTCCGGTGACTGAGCACTGAAAATTATATCTATTTCCGATTCGGCTGCACGCACCGTTAAGCTGTAACAGATTGCGATCGAAAAAAGAAAACCCGCAACTAATGCTGAAACACTGCCTGGGGCTCGCACGCGTATATGAGACCACCACGCAAACCACGAGGTGCGTAGGAATGACCGACAACTTTTATCTTGTCGCTGGTCGGCGAATTACTGCCGTAGCTACGCGGACACTGTTTGCCGTTTTACACCGGACGCGGAATACTTTTGTCAACAATTCCGACCAAGATCGACGGAAGGATCTTGTTACAACGCCGCCAAGCAGTCGTCGCTGAATACGCGAAACGCCGAAGGAAATGCACACGAACCTCGTGCGGTTTTCTCACGGGGGGAAAAACAATAAAAACAATATGACAGCAGAAACAGATTGCGCTTGAAGTTTGGCATTTGGCATAGAATGATAGTGCACGCTGGTAGGATGATTTGGTCATTTGCGCCATTATACCATTTCAAAACTGCAGTAAACGGTTGCTTCTACGATCTACAATGTGTTTCAGCAAATTAAAGAACTGTTTTTATTGAGAGAGACATCAGCTTGTGGAATGAACTTGTTGGAAACTCGTGTAAAATGTATGTGCAGATTAAAAGTAACATAAGGATAATATTATTCTAGCTATACATGCCTCTTCGCTGTGTGTCTCACGAAGTTTATGCGTTCCCGGTACTTTTGAAAAATTACAAATAACAAAACTGCATTTTACTCCGTGAGTAAGGAATGGAATAGCATTAATACGAAGGATAAGCTCGAAAACTCATTAATTTGTGCTGCGTGTAAATTTTGCTTCATGAATATGAACGAAATGCGAAGAGCGGGAAGCTTTAAACATCCTATTATAAACAGCACGGCATTTGACGTTAAGGCGACCGTTTGCATTTGATTGTTGTTTACGTAGAAATTGTTTGTTTGCGGGTAGAAACACCAAGAATTTGTAGTCGTGCGGATATTCAGCTCTGAAATCGTTATATTATCTCAAGATGGGTACGTTGGTCTTAACTATGTTGTACATAAACCTATTCTCCTACGAATTAATCCATTCTCCATTTCTGTACACAGAAGTATCAGACGAAATACGCAATCTACAAGATGCAGTCGTCACACTGCGGACGAATATTCCGGCACTGTATAAAAAGCTGTTGCTAAAAGAATGCGAAATAGAAACTCAACAGATTGTAAGTCATACAACATTTGTTTATTGTACATCTTTCGTTGTGTATCAATGGGTGCTTTTCTTTGGTTTTATTACAGATTGAAACAGATGTTTGTGTGCCAAAACAACCAGTTCAAGAGTTGAAGAAGATAGAACGGGTACCGAAACAAATATTTCCCTCATCGAATGTCGCAACGGATGTTCAGGAAGTTAACAATATGTTAAACATGCTGCACAAACTGTTCCCGGGGACAGAGCACAGGGCACCGTTGTCAACAATCCTGCAGCTCTAGGACGGAGTGGAGCTCGTGGTAGATAATTTTTAAGCACGGTAGTCCTGGCTTGAGATGCTGTTTGGTCGATAGGATTATATTCATATATGAGACAGTTATCGGAATTGGAATTATCGAGTTATCTGTGAGTACTTGCCTGTAACAGACTTATGACCGGTTTCTTGCGAAATAAATGTCCTTTTGTGAGAACTTGCAATACGAATATGACTTTCAGCTGAAAACAGATTAAGCAATGAATTAGATGCTATTGTAAAAAACAACATTAGAGAACAAGAACGGTTGTTACGTTATAAAATACTTCGTTGATTACAATATCTTGAACATATTCTATCGGTATGAGAGCGTTGCGCACCGTACCACTAGCATAGGTCGTCGAGCATTGCATCGCAAAATCTTTCACCAACACCAAACTTTCCGATTTGATAACATTGCTGTACAAGTATACAAGAGTCGCGATGGGCAACACAAACAGCGCGTGCAGACTGTTCAATCTGAACAGGAAAACACAAACTGCGAAACAGAATAGGGTTCCTAGCTCTAGAACGAGCAGTGTGTGTCGTTCTCGATGTGCCTCTACATTTTCCACAGAAAGTTGCAGCACGCTGTCCGATTTGTGAACTATTTTGACGTGTATTTGTTTTCCTGCACTTGTCCAAAGGAACACCATTCTGGACGGCGGAATCAAGACATTGGACAAGCTAGGAAAAAGGTGTATGTTTTTGTTAGCAGATTGTAAATCCAAAGAAAACTAAAACAAGAACAACGAGAAGAAAATCAAGATGAGTAAGAAGCAGGCACAATACTCCTTCCATTATCCGGGGTAACCGGCAAAACACGAATAATCCGAAAACCGAATAAACGATGGCAAAACAAAACCAATTGAAAATGTTTCAAAAAAGCTCACAATGAACATGGAGAGTGTATAAAAAGCGAAACTGTTGTAATGGGAACAAAAAAGCGGACTTTTGATAAATTAATTTTCCGGACCCGCTTTGTTTGGTGAAATGAAAATATTTGAGAACTGTCAAAAAACAGCGGTGCTCGAATGGTTAGTTTGGCAGTGTTGCCAGCCGTCGGATTTGATCGAGTAGAATCGAGCAGTGAATGCAAAAAGCTGAAACCAAAGCGCTGCAGTAGGCGAAAACGAGAAGAAATCCAATATGGCGGTGTAAATGTTGTGATAGCCAGATTCGCGAGTTTTAAAACGGAAAAGAAACCAGAACCAGAATTCGTGAAATCAATTTGCCGGCGTGATTTAACCGAAGAGGCAAGCGGCAAACACGGAGACAACTCGCAAACCGTTGCTGTAACGGAGCATTACGGAACGGGAAAGAATTTGTAAAGCAACACAGCAGGGCAAAGTGAGCGCAGGTAGCATAAAAGAGCAGACAAGGTGAGTTTTTTTTTTGTCCGAACGGTACGTCCTCGTTGGCACCCGTTTCGCGGAAGGACGTCCGTTTTGGTGGCGGAACGCGCAATCAAACAAAGGACAAGTGTGCGAGTATTCCCCGCAACCGAACAGTATACGCCGTACTAGAGCAGTAGCAGCCGGCCTGAGGATAGCGGCCGGGTTCATCCGGAGCAGTGCGTCTGCCGTTGCCGAGGTCGAGCGCACGTAGTGTGAGTCCCTATTTTCTTCGCTAGATTTTCTTATTCTTCTCTTCCTCACCCTACAGCAGTGTGTGTCCAGTTTTGGAAGGTGGCGTGAAGTAAATGTCGTTTGTCGGAAGAGTTTTCGTACGGCTAGGGTGGTGTGCTTTACAATCGATAGGGTCCGTTTGGTGGTTCCCTGCTGAACAAGTTATCTGCGTTGTTCAGTATAGTAACTTGTAACCTAGCCCAGTAACTTGTTCCATAACCCCAAAGCTAGCTGCATTGAAGATGAGATAAAACGATGCCCCATCACGAACGTAATTTATGTGGTGCAGTATAGTGAGGGCTGGTTAGCTTGGGTTTCGCGTATTTTACAATGCTCACGGTTAGTTCCCGGTGCGTATGAATGAAGAAGAAAACCCAGCAGAATAATTCAACGTCCACGAATGGCAGTGCGTGCTTGTGTGTGTGTGTGTGTGTGTGTGTGTGTGAGAGAGAGAGAGAGAGTGTGGTGTGTACATGGGGTGTCTTCCGTGCTGACGCGCGCGTGTGTTATGTTTGGCGTGAAGTGTGCGAGCGAGAGTGGGCTACACGGAAAAATGGGCGCTAGTATGTGTGCAATTGTGCACAAATGGAGCAGTGTGTACGTGAGAGCAGGGCATGTTCCAGCAGCGAAAAAGAAGAACTAATTAAATCGTTTTTGGCTAAAGCTACGGAAGTTTGACGAATTATACTCCCCATCTGCGATATATTGCAGAATGGAATGATAGACGCGGCCTTTCAAAGCCAAATCTTCCGCCTACACGAATATTCCTGTAGCGGAATTGGTAGCGAAAATGATGACGGGGTGATTAATCCAACGGTGATACAGCTCTATTCATGCGTGCGGATGTGTTTGTGTGTTATGTTTGGAACGAAGTGAAAAAGTTTTCAAGGGAAAGAAGAACCCGTGTGTCACGGCTGGTTGGACCATAGGTGTGACAAGAAGAGTTGCTATCCTGAACCTATTTCTGCCAATTCGTGCAGTCGAACTGACGCTGCCAAGTTGTGTTTTTCACGTCGAGTTTTTGCACTTTGTCCTGCGGCACAAACACGCCACAGTTCCGGTAGCCGCCGCATATTTCGGCCTACGCGGCAAACAGAAACAAACCAGAACCCAGCATTAGTCGCACCCTGTTTCGTAAATTATGCAGTTCCCACCTTGTGAGAAAACTTTTATCTCTTAATGCAAAATAATGTCTGCCAAATTAAATTTGCCACAAAACGTACGTCATCTTGCTCGTGGTACCAATGGTTTTCGGGAGATACCTTCCTTTCTGGGAAGTTTTGGCGCTTGTTAGCTTTATGGGGATAAAACGGATAGTGGTGCATTTAGTTTGCGAGAATGTGCATCGTGAGGTTGTTCATGACTCGTGGACACATTTTTGCAATTATTTAGATCTAATTCCCATTAGGACTTTATCACTAATCGGTTCAATGCAATACGTTGCCTCCTGTGCCTAAAGTAACAACATGCGTGGTGCACGATGCTTTTGAATTATGTGAACAATATTCAACGCCATAATGAATCTATTTTCAATCAAAGCAACACTTGCACTGTACATCTTGCAGAGCCCGCTGAATGGAATTCAAGGCAAAAGAACAATAGCTTACACAGTACTGGTTCTTGTACCACAGTAAATTTTCGTTTTTTCGTATGGAAAGCGGCCACACGCGCCCTCTAAACCTGTGTGTATTGGTGAAGTACTACGTCTTCTGCGTACGACGGAGAAACTTAACGCGTGAGGCGCATTAAACGAATTTCTATTTCCCGTGCTCGGAACTACGTGAATTACTGCCCGAATTTCAGAATGTTTAGAATTTACATATTACACACAGCGCCCGTTGCACTTGGGTCTCGAACTGGATCCTCGGAATTAGCACAATTCCGTGTATACTTCAGTATGAATCATCTGCAAGAGCTGTGCGAAGAGGGAACATGGGGAACAATGATCCCGACGTTTCAGCGACGACAGCTTTGAGCAATGAATGGCTGGATGTGTGCGTGCGTGACCGGTGGCTGGCACACGGTGGAAAGTGCTGTTTCGGTTGGTGGTTAGGCGCTGTGGGCCACTTTGCTGAATGATGTTGGTTGCTCCGTTGGAGTGTGTCCGAGCCAAGTGTGTTGCCATCTTGTTTTGACGTTGTTTATCAGCTCTCCTGAAGGTCAGTTGACGATGGGGGTTTTTTGTTGCTCTTGTTTGCCGAAAATGAAGGAGTGAAAGAATATCGGAACCGGCAAGGTTTGGCACATTTTTGTGCAATTTTGTATTAGTTTTGTGTATTTTATTGTATGCGACCTGTCCAAATTGTTGTGATACTTTCTCACCAATCAGTTTGTCGTATCGCTTACATACAAAAGTGTGTTGGCGTTCTGCGATGACCGATACCAAACACTTGCTGTCTTTCTCTTCCTTGATTTGGTCTGTAGAAAATAAAAGAGAAATTTTCCAAGGGCCCTTGTGGTTGCTGGACAGTGGCAACAACAGCATCCAGAAAACCTGTTTTGGGTTGCACGAAAGTCATATAGTAGTGTGTTTATAACAAAACAGGGTCAGATTTCATGCCGACTTACCGCGAACGGCAGTTTATAGCAACGCTTATGTTTAGAACGTAATTTTGTCCCTGTACGAGATAAGGATAAAACTATAATCTTTCAATAACATCTCTACGTCCATAAATCATACGACCGTATGTTGGCATAACTCCACAGTGCGGTTGTGGTGTGTGTTTGTAAGCTCAATATACCGCGTAACAACAGCATGTAAAATGATTTACTGTTGACCAGCAAGTTGTACCGTTTTGTAAATGAGTTGTGCCATATAAAGCACAATAACAAAAATCTACCGACTGCGAATGGAACCAGTGAAACAATAATGCACAATTATAAAATTCTTTTTTAAATGTGTACGCTTCGTGTGTTGGCGCGCTGTTGGTGCATATTCTGTGTGCATGGTGAACGAGTTTTTTTATCACTTAGTTTTGCTAAAACTCAATCATATGAATGAGCACAAACGCCACCGGTGGTGGTCGTATGAATGGGTGAATGAATGAATGAATGTGTGTGGCTGTGTGTCATTTTCGCGTAGTTTTTTTTTCTTCTGCTGTTTGTGCCGCAATGTGCAGAACGGTATCGGCAAATAATAAACAAACTGGCAATCGTAAACAGCCAGCGCACCTTCTCTCACCATAAATTTGGCGTATGCTTTTTTATGATACAGAGACAGCCACTTATATTTATGTATAGCGTTGCTACACGTAGTGTGGTGCACAATTCCACCCGGGATTGTAATTGTTTTGCTGCTGGAAATATGCTCATGCACATGGTTCCTTCGATATTGTTCATACATTAGTTTTTTGGTTTCAGTGTGTGTGTCACTCTAATGAACTTTTGTTTTCCTCTTGCAGGACGATCATCCGTTTAGTGGCAAACAGCGAATGCACCATTGTGTCGATTGTTGCATTGTGTTATTGAACTCGTATCACCTAATATAAACGCTGCTGCTTGTTTGTTGTGTACGATAAACGGATGTGACAATACGACGACAAATTGACGAATGTGTGTGCGTTTGTATGTGTTGTATCAGCGTTCATAACAAATATTAGGCTTCCGCAACAATAGTATTCGCACGCGACACTAGAAACGAGAAAAAAGTCCTATCGGATAATTCGGCTGAGATATATCATCCGGCCGACCCTTCTAAGGATAACTTATTTCGCAACGGTGTAACAGAGCAAACGGGAAGAGGAAAGTAAACGAACGCATCCAGTGCAGTTGAAACGGCAACAATTGATAACAGCGAGAAGCCCGTTGACTGCAAAATACTGAAGAAACGAAGGAAAAAACCTTCCTCCCGTTCTACCTTCGATTTTTGCACCAACCGGCCACAGGAGCTGCATCGGCAGGTACAAGGATATACAAGGCTTGATACCGTTCGACAGCAGCGTGCCGGTAACAGGCGGTTTCGCCAACAGCAGCGTTACAACCGTCAACAGCGAGCAGTTGCGAGCAACGTTGCAGAGCAAGTGGGCTGTTGTAGCAATATAGGCAGTAACAGCGCCAAACGCCTAGGTTCGAGCTCGAACTTCTGTAGAAGAATCGGGAGAAATCATAGTAACGGCCCAGTGCAGTATAGTGTTAACAGCAGTCGACGCAACATGACAACCGATACGAGAAGGCGCGTTAAGCTCTATGCTCTGAATGCAGATCGCCAGTGGGACGACCGAGGAACGGGCCATGTCACATCCAGCTATGTCGATCGCGTTAAAGGTAAGTACCCTTGCTTTGGTACTGTTAACTATCAAACCTGGTCTTACAATGCATTTTTTTTTTCGGTGCAGGTGTGTCATTGCTTGTGCATGCAGAAAATGATGGATCCATGCTGCTAGAAAGCAAGATCCATCCGGACACAACATATCACAAACAACAGGACACACTCATCGTTTGGAGCGAGGGTGATAATTTTGATTTGGCTCTCAGCTTCCAAGAAAAGGCAGGATGCGACGAGATATGGGAGAAAATTTGTCAGGTAAGATTGTATTGTACTCGCTGTAGTGGAAACTATTATCTTTGATAATTCTTTTTTGTCTAAAATGTATAAAATTATTGTGTAACCATTTTATTCATTCTCTGCAAATATCGTAGGTTCAAGGAAAAGATCCTTCTGTTGAAATCACGCAAGAATCGGTGGAAGAATCGGAAGATGAGCGGTTCGAGGATATGTCCGATTCGGCCCCACCGATTGAACTTCCGCCGTGTGAGCTTAGTCGGCTGGAGGATATTTCGGAGGTAATTGCCAGCGCACTAACTTCGGCAATCCGGAAGGATAAGTTGGCGCAGGCAATCGAATCGGAAAACTACATCAAAAAGTTGCTCGGTTTGTTTCGCGTTTGTGAAGATCTGGACAACCAGGAAGGGCTGCACTATTTGTACGAGATCTTCAAGAATATCTTCCTGCTGAACAAAAATGGTCTGTTTGAGATTATGTTCGCCGAGGATACGATATTCGATGTGGTGGGTTGCCTCGAGTACGATCCGTCCGGCAATCCGCCGAAGAATCATCGTCAGTATCTGAGGAAGTTGGTAAAATTTCGCGAAGCGATACCGATCCGCAATTCGGACCTGCTGGCAAAGATACATCAGACGTTCCGGGTGCAGTACATACAGGATATCGTACTGCCGACGCCGTCCGTCTTCGAGGACAACATGCTGAATACGCTATCATCGTTCATCTTTTTCAACAAGGTGGAAATCGTGACACTGATCCAGGAGGACGACAAGTTTCTAGACGATCTGTTTGCGCTGCTGACGGATCCGCAGACGCCAGATTCGAAACGGCGCGATAGTATTCTGTTTCTGAAGGAGTTTTGCAACTTCGCACAGTACTTGCAGCCCCAGGGCAAGGAAACGTTCTTCAAAACGCTCATCAGCCTCGGTGTACTGCCGGCGCTCGAGATAACGCTGGCCATTAACGAAAAGCGAACGAAAGCCGCCTCAATCGAAATCCTTACGACGATAGTTGAATATTCGCCGTCCGTTGTGCGGGACTACACACTGCAGCAGTACAATAATTCTGACTCCGATGAGGTAACCGGACTATGGCTTCGTTTACAAACCACATATTGATTCACATATTGATATTTTTAGGACCAAACGCTGATCAACGTAGCGATCGAGCAGTTGCTATCCGATTCCGAACCGGAAGTGGGCGGTGCTATACAGTTGATCTCCGTGCTGCGGATTCTGCTCGATCCGGAAAACATGCTAAGCTCGGCCAACAAGTCCGAAAAGTCGGATTTTCTTAACTTCTTCTACAAGCACACTATACAAACGTTGATCGGTGAGTGGCTGTGGGATTCATAGAAAAGCAGTGCATAATTATTAACCGATATATCCGATTTCTTTTTAAACACCTCTAGCTCCGCTCTTGCGACACACACAATCGGATAAGCCGACTAACGAGGACTATCATGTGGTTCAGCTGCTAAGCGTGGTGTTGGACATTCTGTCGTTCTGTGTGGAACATCACACCTATCACATCAAAAACTGCATCATCAATAAGGATCTGCTGCGGAAGGTGTTGGTACTGATGAACAGCGCGCACACGTTTCTCGTTCTAGGAGCGCTCAGATTTCTTCGCAAAATCGTTTCATTAAAGGATGAATTTTACAACAGGCGAGTAGTGTAGTCCATGCGGACTGTGGTGTAGACTTGTGTCTGTGTTGTAGAACACGCCAGTAAGGAAAAGTAATAATTGTGTTTTTTCTGTTTCCCAAATACTCTTCTGTCCGTGTATAGGTACATTGTGAAGTCGAATTTGTTTGCTCCGATTGTGGACGCGTTCATTCGCAACGACAGCCGTTACAATCTGCTGGAGTCAGCTATTTTGGAGCTGTTCGAGTTCATTCGACTAGAAGACATTAAATCGTTGTATACGTACTTTGTGGAAAGCTTTGGCAAGTTCTTCGATGACGTACAGTACGTTCAGACGTTTAAAACACTGAAAAGCAAATACGATCAACAGCAGGACCGGCTGAAGGAAAAGGAGAAAGGAAATTTGGAAAGGTAGGTAGATTAGTTTGCTTTCGTAGATGTGTATGTGAAGTGTTAGCAAAAGTAATTGTGATTTTCATCCGTTTCTTTCCGTTTCTTGTAGTGTTCCATCCATTTTACGAAACAGTAACCGTTATCGAAGGGACCAGCGACAGATGGACGAGGACGAAGAAATATGGTTCAATGAAGAGGAAGATTATGCCGAAAGTGCTGGTAAATCGGGGACACCGGAATTGGATTCAACAATCGGTAAGTAGATTGGTTAGAATCTAATAAAAGCATCATTTAATACGCCTTTCCACTTGCTTGTGCAGGGAAAATGTTCGAAAAAAAGGCGTTGGAAACAGCGAGCAACCTGAACGGTCCAAAGTATGGTAGTGGCGCAGTCTCAACGGCACAATCGCATCAGCTATCATCTCAGATGCATGGAGGTGTGACGGCCACCGCAACGTCAGCCGACGATGTGGCAGCAAGCTCGCATATGCTAAACATCAACAATGGTACCGAGGGTAACGATGAAAGTGGAAGTGTTGTAGCATCGTCCGCGAATCACCTGCAGACTTCATCGCTCGATCCAAATTGTCTTTCACATGCGGTGGCGCAAGCTGCGGCTGCTGCAGCCGCTGCCGCTGCCGCGGCCGTAGCAAACAATAATGGCCTTCAGTCTTCGTCGTCGTCGTCGTCGTCGTCGTCGGTTTCGGTTGAACATGTCACTTCCCTAGGTGAGGTGAATCACGATCATCTTCATCATAAAGAGCATCGCGGGCTTGGGGAAGATGTCACCAACAGTGCAAATCTGACACCGGCGGACGAATCAGCATTGGATGATGCCAACAGCTTGGTGGTGAGCGCGCTTGGTGAGAACGAACTTTCATCCGTGTACCAGCTTCAATCGGCAACTACTGTTTCGAGTTCGGTTGGGGATGTAGAAAGCACGTCCGCCTCAATTGCACCCAACCACAGCAGTACTGCTAGTGAAACGACAACTTCCGCTACATTGTCGTCCATTCCGGTCACCGAAACGTGTTCCTCCTATAACGAAGCCACGACCGCGCCAGACTGTGCATCCGGTGCTGTTAATGTGGATAGCAGTGATCTCGATAACAGTACGATTGCCGTTGACAGCAGTAGTTCGCTAGTAGGTGTCGAATCTCTAGTAGGTGCAGATGTAGACGATGCAGCCGCCAAGCGATTGTCCGCCGATGGCGGACTGTCAGATCGTGCTGTGGAGGATGGCGCAGTGATCACCCCGGCGCACAGCTCTGACGCTGACATTAGTGCGGATGCGCCGCGAAATACGCTGGCCAGAGATGAAAGTGATGCCGATGTCGAACAGAGCCACTCTGGGCAATCGGATAAGGATAAATGTACGGAAAAGACGTCGCCGGTTGCTGGAAACGATGATACGAATGATGCTGAAATGGTGAGCATGGGTTCATCGCTGTTAGCTACTCCAATCCTGGACTCTGCACCTGCCGTTGAACAACCGACAGATGGCACCGCTGATCTTTCGTTCCAGGCAAACCTGTCCTCCGCTTCTGCAACAAACACAACCATGGTCAGTGGTTTGAAAAAGGTAAATGCGTTGGATTTCAATCCAATTAATAAAAGCATCTCGTGCGAGGAGGTGTCTTCCTCATTGCCACTCTAAAGATCAAGCAGGATGGTAACGCAACCAACCTTCTTTTCCAGGGTCTCGTTGATTACGAAGGTGATTCCGATGAGGAGGACGAAGACGACGACAGCAGTAGTCCGGCACAAAAGAGGGCGAGAATAGCATAGCACCATTCGACTTCAACTGCGCACCATCCTTATAAACAACGCCATCTATCAGCATCATCTGGGGCGGCGGATAGCATAACTACGAATAATTTTAAAGGTACTGTTAGAACCAACACCCCTACTGCGAGTGCGGCAGTAGCGGTGGTGAATACTACAATTGTCCCTCGTACCATTGTTTCGGTGTCTCCCGTAGCGACAGTACGCTCATCGCATGCGCCATGCGAAACGGAAACGAACGATCGCAGGGTGGAAGATCGCGGGGACGGCAGTGTACTGGCAGTGGATAGAATAGACTGTTCGAATATAATGGAAATAGATATTACTCTCACTACAACTAATAACGATCCGGCTGCCGTTACCGGTGGCCGCGAATCGAAAAGTGCGAACTGAGCCAAGGATAACAGGGGTGTTTGTGTCTGTAAAGAAAAGTGGCTTTTGTCTCATACATACAACGCTAAAAGTAATATTTGTACGCTAATTTATCATAACCACCCTAAATGCTAATGGTGAAGCGAGAGGGGAAATGAATGCAGAGAAATTGATTCGGGTATGCTCATTTTCCCCTTTTTGCGTCCACGTTCCGTTTTACGCCAGCATTGTTGAGCGAAGATGGTGTTGCGGCTCCCCTTATCCGGGTGTGAGAGATTGACTCTTTTTCGCTTAAGCAATGTACACACAGCATAGAAAGGGGAAATACACTCATCCATGTACAGTTAGAAATTGGACATATTTTTTTAGAAACAAGCACTAAGCGACATGAAATAACCAACAAACAAATGTGAAGCATCAAGTCGGTCGGACATTCTTTGCATTGATGCCGTGTTTTCGATTGTTTCAGAGATCTTTTACGTTATGGACTATGCAGTGTGTGGTCATTTTTTTTTCATATTTTGCCACTGTGCTCCGTTTGTGGTGCACAGAACAGCTGAACGCATATTCATACTGGTACAAGTAAACAGGATAACACGGATTAAGGAGAAAGTAAGGGACAAGGGCGCATGGATGTACATTTTTATTTCCGGGCCACGAAGCGCGGAAGAATGGCTGGTGAGCATTTGTAAAAGTAATTGGAAAAAAATAGAAAACACTATTAAAAATTATAAATCCCGCTAACGACGAAAACAAACACATACACAAAACTATTGTAGAACGTAATAAATAAGTAGCAGCGAGGGCGATATGATAGATAAGACATACCGTAGAAATTTACCGTCATCGTAACATAAGAACAATCTACGATACGAGGACAGTTGTGACCTTTTACGATGTTCTATTACTGGATGTAGTTGATGTTAAATACGTCGTTTGGAACGTTGGAACGTTCTCCGCTCTGTAGCTACGAGGAAATAACGGACAGTAGCGTGATCAATTTTTTTCCTGCAGCACGTGTACGTGTTGTGAACGTAAATTATGGTTTGGTCTAAATCATCTGTAAGGTGGTAATAAGTCAGCTTTATTTTGTTTGCACATTTTCCGCATGTAAGCTGCTCGTATGTCTTCTTAAAATTGTTTCGTTCTGAGTGACGAGTCCGAATTGCTGTTTCCCAGGGCTTGATTGTTGGCCGATCACCGGGAAGATTTCGGAGTGTGATAGACGATCCGAATCCAGATGAGCCCTCCTCGCCGAATGACAGAGACGCAAAGACTTTGTTATGCTGATACAAACGATCGGTAGTTGTGTTTCTCTCATTCGATAACCGATTGGGTACCCGATAGTTCGCCCGAAATGGGGAATCTACCTGGGCAATGAACGTGTGGAAGATAATATTATTTAGTTGTTCTATCATTATTCGATATGCTACTGGGGTTAACCTTTAACATTTCCTAAATCGGTAGCGACAACAAACTTCACCACGGTTGACGCTGTCCATTTACGAAAGCACTATAAATTGACCATGACCATTCAGGTTATACAAATGTACATAGATAATTCCAAACAAACGATGGGTAAGATTTTAAACTGTTTTGATTCATTTTCGTTCGCTCTTCCACTCGCCTTGTTTTGTGATCTGCGAACTACGGCATAGCTACATACCAAGCACATCTTTTCGGTGACGGTTGAAGAAGATGGTACAGCAGATCCGCCCTATGACATGTACAAAAGCAATCTAAAATCCTTTAGTTTGGGATTTTTCTTGTTTCTGAAAACATTTCCATACCGGCACTCCGTGCGCGGGTTCTCGGTGCAGGAAGACGATCAAGACGGAAGATAAGAACAAAAATAACATAAAAAGTTGAAGTAATAATTGGCGAAGGTTGAAACTACGAACTAATAAGTGTAACAAAGTGTAACAAGTAAATTATCGGATGTCGAAAATCGTTTTTCGAGAGTGGAACGCATGCAGATAAAATGAAACAAAAAAAAACAAATTTGTTCCGAAATTATTCCCATGATTTGTGAAGTGTGAAAGTCGAAAAGTCCCCATCACACTACACAATGATGGGGAAGCATTCGAAAAATAGAACGGGAACTGATAAACGGACGACAAAAAATATAATTTTTTGATCGCATAACTATCCTACAAACAAGTAATAATCGAACGAGAGGTGCGCACGGAGCGCGGTGTACACGAGATTGGAATAAAACGTTAGGTAAACATTATATGTTCTGTATAATGTGTAAAAATACAGCAGCTTCAAAATGTAATTCTAAGCGTATGTTCGATTAAGCAAACATCGGATCGGTACACAGTAATTTGGAGGTTGGTGGGTTGGCGAATTATGAAACCCCGCAAAATTTTGATCGTTTGGCACAGCACTAAGCAAACGATGTAATAATATGTGGACAGTATCGTTGCAGATGGGGTGCGATTAGAAGGGAAGGGTAAGACGAAAAGGAAAGGGCACATAAATGCCGAAGCCCACAACAGACGTTTACAACAGATGAGACACAACAGTAACAAAAAGAAAAGAGACAAACAAAAATTGGATAATGATGATAATGGACCGGCAGAGACAAGTTCACGATCGTCAAACATAACATAATAATGATATATAATAGATATATAAGTAGTATTTGGAAAAAACAAATAGTAGTATCGCGCCGATCCCAAGCCGGACAACCTGCCGAAAGCGAATGAAATAATATAAAAAGTTTAAAAGTAAAGCAAAGATACAAAACAAAAACAAAACTGAAGAGAAAAACACAGAAAAAGAATACAACCATGCGGATGAAAAATGAAATTAATGTCTACTGTGTGTGAAGATGTATTGAGAACATTTGTTTGTGGAAAAATGTTTGGAAAGAAATTATCACTTTAATCGATGTCCGCAAGCTCGATGATGAGTCACACCAGCATAGACTCTGCAGCGCTACCATAAAGTGCTGCAAACATGTTCATCTCCTTGGCAACGACTGTTTAGAAAACAAAGAGAAACAGTGCTACGCTGCGGTGAAATGTCCGCTTCGCTACAGTACCGTCACTCACTGGATAAAAAAAGATCTGTCACGATTCGGTCCCTGTACAGTGTACGTTTACAGACAATTTGGACGATATAAGATAACATTTTTGTGAAGATATTGAGTGTTCTGGTATTTCAAAACGTTCCCGTGCAAATGGCTGACGATAATTCGTGGGTGTTTGACTCGTTGGTGTGCTTTCTGCACGGTCCTGTGTGGAATGCTCCACTGCAAACATTCATCGAGGATAAATCGATCAGTAAGCATGCTTCGTTGCTTTTTATTAGTTTTTACCTCTAATTTTGAATCGCATTTCTTGCAGTTTTTGATCCCAATCTGCAGCCGGACGAGGACAATCCCGAATTCCGCAAGGTGCACGATGAGTACAAGAATCTGGTTGACTACATGCTGGGTTCGTTCATGGAGGAGATGCAAATAACGCCAGAACAGTTCGAGTTTGCTTGTCTGGAGGGACGGCATGTGGCCAATCTTGGCGCGCCGCGTGCCGTATCCGCCGGTACATCCGCTGATGACCGTGGGGAACAGTCCAGTGCCAACACGTTTTCGTTCCACCAGGGTTTGTTTCAGCAGATATGGGCCGCAAACGATATACGCATCTTCATACGCATGATGGTACAGCGTAACGTGGAGCTTCAACTACAGGCGTTAGATTTAATTGAGAGACGTTCTCAGAGTATGTCGAAGCGTGATGAAAATGCGGATGGTGATGCATTGCCAGAATTGCAGCTAAACCCGGATCGGGACCAAAATGACCCACCGGAGGAGGTTGAAATCGAACGGGATATATTGAAGTCGGTCGAAAACGAGTTAAATATACCAGGGCCGGTTTTGCTGGAAGGAGGAGACCCGCCGGCTCGACAATCCGCTCTGGAGCACACTCTAGACGGTGAGCTATCGGCGGGAGAAAAAGATAAGTTTCAACGCTTAAATTTGTTCTTCGACCAAGAAAAGGTATGTTTTATGCTTTACACAAACTCCTCTATACACAACAGAATACTCTCCCTTCTACAACTTTTAGATCAATAACGAAGATATGAAGGCACGCCAAGAGTATCTGCGTACCCAGCGGGACAAAATCCTGACCATCAAGAAGCAAGCCCGGGCACGTCAGCTGAACGAAACGATTCGCAAAAACGAACGTCCGACTTCGGCACAGGTGGCACAAAAGTTTCTCGAAGGTGAAACCGAATCGGTACCGGTTGAACCACCGGAAGGATCGCTGCAGCTTCGAAAGATGTTGGCCCAACGACTCCGGAACGAGGTGGCCATTGACAAGGAATGAAGTCTGTTGCTTTAGGTTACACGCGATGGTGGTTGTAAACTAAGACAATGCAACCCACACACGAAGGATATCGGGTGGTACGATCGATATGCAGCGAGTGCTACAGTGAATAATATATTTAAAACCATGTGGTGAGTGTTTAATGTGCATGTATAATGGTTTGTAAAATGGACAGTATGGTAAAAAGGGGGTTTAGGCTAAGCATAAGGCTAGAGGAGAGTAAGAATTCTTCAATAGAATGGAAAAGGCTGTTTGCATCGAGGAGTTTAAAAATAAATAAAAATAATAACTATTCTCTTTATGATTTACTATTCGAAGTTTACCAGATAGGCTGAAACGTACATCTGTAGGTAACGGATTGTATTGTTTGTATTCAGAATAACCAAAAAGATACGCTAATAGCTTTACAAAATCATCCATCTGCCACATGGTTTTCTGTCCGTTAATATTGCACAGCGCCATCTGTTGTAGGGTAGCGGCAACGGGAATACAAGCAAACACGTGTTTCAACTTAAAAAATATTCGTATTTGTAAGAAAAGAGTGTTAGGGAATATCCTTTTATTACGTAACGCAATAAATGAGGATTTTTGACCTCCTCTCTCCTATTGTCCCAAGCGCTTCAGGCACCCTCTATATTAATTACAAACTATTTTATTTATATTATCGAAAATGTACAAATCGAGGGTAATTAAATTTTACAACAAAAGACAACCCAAATAAGGAAAATACTGAAACCTTACTCAAGATATACTATGTTTAGACATATGGGACACATTTAAAGTGACTTAATCCGTCCAAACCTTACCATTTTTTATATATTATTAATCGGCAAATCGGCTATTATTGTCGATATTATTGACCTTTTCTTTCATATTAAAATATGCATTTTGGTAAAAAATCGAAATCACCAAATCACCAAATTTATCTGTCCAAAGATTCGTCGTACTTTTTACTTGATTTATTTTGTGTATGCCTGCCTGCCGCTTGCTCATGCCACAACACCATACATACTGCACACCGATCGGTGATTGTAGTTAATGTTTTGTAAAGTTTGCTCCCCCTTTTCACCTTTCCGGGTTGGTTTTTGCTGCTCTAATGTTTGAAGATTTCTTATCCATTAGTGGGAATGATTCGCACTGCTTTACCCTATCTCGAAGCACACGAGCACCGAAACAAGGAGATGTGTTCGCTGTTGGTAGTGTTGTTAGTGGATTTTTTAGCCACAAAACGTCATCGTCGTTACTTGGGTCAGTGTTGTTTGTGTGTTGGAGTTTACTGCATCTGTCCTAGCACGTTGTCATGGAAATGTAGATTCAAACTTGAGTTACGTTGACAGTTGGTTCACTATCTTGTATTACCTTGTGTGGTATTTATATCTGCGCATGTTTGAAGTCCCGTCCTGGTCCAGGTGAGTTCGTACTAAGTATTATATTACCGATCAGCGAAAAAAGTGTTGCTTCTTGTTGCTGCATTGAGTCCTACTGGAATTCGTTCGGCTATCTCTTAAAAGTTAAACAAGTTTAGCCCCTTTTTCGCTTATCTACGAGTGCTTCTGTTTTTTTTTTTTTTGGTTGTGTGTTGTTGGATCTATGTACGGTACACGGGGGGGAATGTTTGATTCAAAGACATATGACACAAAAACATACATACATACCACTGCACACTGGAGCTAGTAATACAGAATAGGAATAATAACAGGACGTGTTCCTTTCGTTATGAAATGGTCAAAATTTATATAAGTCCAAACACGCTGCGTGTGATAGTGGTGCTTTACAATAGTGTTTCCGTGTTTTTGAACAACACTTCCCCGCCGAAACGTTAGCATTTTAACTACACTCTTTGTTTGCATGGTGAGTTGCCTATCTTATGCAGACTTACATTCTACGGCTACGGATGCGTGTTGCTAGGTTTTTGCATTAGCTCCATTTCATTCCATTTTGGGTTGTGTTTAATTATTTATTTCTCTAGCCCCCTTGCAGCAATACTATCTCTGGGTGGCACAACACTCGATTGCGTTCACTCAATAATTGCGTTCGTAATGATAAGCGCGTGTGTGTTGGTGTGCTGTGTATTTTTGTATCTGTTTTTTTTTCTGAACCAGCTGTATTCAAACGTTAGTGACTGATCGTTGCTTTTGTTTGTCGGACGCCCAAGGGTAATTGGTAGTAATTGTAAGTAGTTTCTGGGTTGTAATGGTATTAGGAGTAGTAGTATTAGTAGTTGTTGTAAGCACAAATCATTCACTGCAGTTACGTGTTCTATTGCAACGGACAGCACATCGGTTTAAGCTTGCTTGCTGTACTATCGTACGACAAACGCATAGCGCAGTGTGTGTCACACATCACTTTTTTGCCATTTTTTCCCTATTCGGAACACCACATCCAGCTACACGCGTACAGCACAAACGAAACAGAAAACATGTCACTCTCACACCCCTTCACATGGACGCATTGCACGTGTAGTGCGTAAAATCATCTACCACCTCTAGGGATTTAATGTAATCATTCTAGCTGACGGTTGATTTTGACCGGTGTTGCCATACAAATACGTGTGCGGAACAAAAACTCCTAAGGCTTAAATATGCAGGCGGCTTGTTGCGGTTGTTACATCAAGTGTTATAAAGTGCTTTGCTTTTGCTGCCCTACCTGTGCAGCAGATTGGTGATTTTTGTGTGTTTTTTTTTCTCCACCGGTGATCGTGTGTTTTTACCGATGCCTAAACCAGCTCTATTCAAACGTGTTTCAAACACTTGAAAACAAAAAGTCTAGTGGCGAGTTTTGCGAGCAACGCGGCAACGTGGCCGATGGTTTCCAACACATCCAATTGCCGATCAGTTCAGAGCGCCCAGGCGGAACAATCCTTAATCTTGTCCTGCTTGATAAATTACATTAACGCACGGTCCGGGGGATTATGCTCACACTACCACTAGAGAGATCACTACAGCTTAGTAATACTTGTTTTTTTTCTTGTTTGCTTAACATTCTTGGCCGGCTTAAATTTGTCTGCTTGCTTCTACTGTTCCACACGCACGCACAGCAAGTCGGCATGCAACACTCACTCACTAGTTTTGCATTTTGCAGCAGTAAAGACGGATAGCACTAAAGAAGTGGCTTGGCTTATTATCTAAAAGTTAAGGTTTAGTTGTTTGTTCATTGTTTTTTATTCTCTCACGCATTACTGTTTTTTACGGGTTTTTCTCCTTCATTTCTATCTCTCTTTCTTTCTCTCTAGCATGCTTATCGATGGTAGTTTAGCGTTGAATGTGTTAATACGAGCGTGCGTTTTTTGTTGTTCTGCTTTTTTTTTTGTTAAAGACGAGCGCAAAATTTTGTTCCACTCTTGTTGCTGTACCAATGCTGTCTTTACAATAGAAGTTTACATACCGATGCAAAATGGAATTAATTCAAAGTTCATAAGCATATGAATTGTTTCGTACACGATGCTTCACAACAATAACAAATGTCGCACGCACTTATTCAACTGCTGCTACAAGGACGGGAATAATTTCTTCGAAGTGGCACATGGAAGAAAGAAAGAAAGAGACAAACAACGGTTCCTCTTCCGAAGTGAAATATTACGGCACACACAGACACACACACACGCACACGTCACCATCGGACGTGTGGATTTTTTTAAAGTGTTCGGACGGGAAATGGGAGATGATTTGTCTACTATACTGGCTTTGCTTATATACGTTGCATTAATTAGTACACTCATTCTTACACAATGCTCAGTGGTTCTGGGGAGCGAATTAACATAACCTGTCGGTTCGGCTAACGAATGTTTACACTGCATTCCTTGCTGTTTTTGTTTGGGTGAAGAAACCAAATACGAACATAACATGGTAATGTAAGACATTCGGTGAAAGAGTGTTGGAAGAAATCGTAAAGGAACGACACTACGCTCACGTTGCTGGTTGCACCGGTTTAGAACACCAGCAGACGATCGGCGCTACCCTCCTGGCTGTCATCATCGTCGTCCGAGTCCTCCGTGTCCTCGTCGTCGGAGTTAAGTGTGGTAGCATTATTTATGATTTCTTCTGTAACAACAAAACAAAAACAAAACACAAGGTTTCAATTATTTATGTAGAAATCTAGTCCGAGCTATCGAAAAAAAAAACAGTTTTTTTTAAATTATTTTATTTTATACGGCGTTAAAATGTCAAACATTAAACGGATGGAGACGCATGGTCGTTTATGCACATTGATGGAGGCGCATGGTACTTCATTGTGGTTAGATTAAAATTCACTTTTGTCTTGTCATATTAAATATTCACGTAAAAGATACAAATGAAACCGTTTTCAAACCTCATCATTTATTAATGCCTTGTGTCAATATAGAGTAGGGAAGTCCTACGCTGATAATTTAAGTTGGGTTTTCCGCTGTCGATAAGTAGCAGATAAATAGCAAATGTCAGAATAATCACACTTCATTACCATACCCCTTGATTGGAGTGCATGGTATTTTTGTAACCTTTTCCTGATAGCTTTCCATACAAATTGTGAAGCAAAATTAGCATGTAATGTTTTGCCTTAATTCTTTCTTTAACTTTCCTTAAGTTAGAACCGAGTTTCCAGATCGGTTCTTTACCGACTATGAAAGATAAAAGAAATGATTAGTAAAAAAATGAACAGCAATGACTTATTTTTTAAATAAGTTTTTAAATCAGCTCCTGGTTCTATGACAATGTTGTTTAACCAATTTAAATATTAATAATAATGAAATATGATTGTAAGGAGATATGGAGTACAATAATACTGGTAGAATGGTTGATATATCCAGCTACAAAAAAATCAATGAATTCATTAGTTTTTCGTCGAACTATAAAATACGGCAAAAACAAAACGAATAATATTTTCATGAATTCTAATGTGATTTTTAAGGAAATTACTCCACTCCGGTCGTGTACCAAAACAAAAGATCCAACGTTTCGAGCAAACTCGAGCGAGTAATCTCTTGAAACTCAATACGACCTAGTTTCAATTTACCACCCGTGTTTTACTATCATGGAGACGCATGGTCGTTTATTAACATTGATGGAGGCGCATGGTAGTTCATCGTAAACGGAGCCGCATAGTGATTTACTATATACAAACACTCATAAACATGTGCATGTACAATCTTTAATAGTGAACCGAAATAAGGTAACAAATTTCATTTTGCATAAGTTGTGTACCCACAGTGTTTATAAAGCCAGTAAAAGAAAAACTTACCACAGTTCGGCTTTCCCCGAGTGCGCGTGTTGGCAAACTCGACACCGTGCTCATCCACACACCAGCACACACCTACCGCCTGATGGCACTGGGTCGGCTTGTAAAATCCTTGACTGTCACAATCTGGAGCATACGAACCTGAGATGGGAACATTTAAACATAAACACCTCTTCCCGAAACTTCCCCAACGTGCCAGCGTATACTTACCGCTCAGATCGTTGCCAAGACGTCGCCGGACGGCAGCGCAAGGGCGATCGGTCTTTTCGAAACAGCGGCACCACTCACGCGGATCGATCGTGTTGTCCTGATCGAGGTCGCACGTATCGATGAACGGTTTGATGCACCGTTCGTTCTGATCGTGCTCCAGATCATACAGCTCCTGCGTCGACAGCTCCCCATCGTTGTTCAGATCCAGATGGCCAAACATCCAGCGTGCCTCCAGCTTGCAGGCGGCCGGGAAATGGATCTTGTTCTTCTGCTGCTGGTGCTGGCGTCGCTTCTTGCTGTCCGCCATGATGACGGAGAACCAGTCGAGCAGCCGGTTACCGATGGCTGTCAGTTGCTGCGGTTTGCATTCGCTCGATTTCATCGGATAACCTGGTAAGTGGCGGAACGGAAGATACGGTGAGTGGAACGAAGCGTACGCCGAATCAGAAAGGGGTTTAACTTTACACTGCCAACCGAGCGGAGCAGGGGCTGACGTGACGCATGAGCAAGGTCCTGAAATATTCTCCCACCCCCCAGAACCAAATTGGTGAAAAGTTATTGCGCTGATTTGCTAATCACCATCGTTAATTAAGCGTTGTAGGTTGCGAGCTCTTGCGAGAGCACCGGTTGTGCAGCGGGACCGATGGAAACGGAACACCGACAAAAAGGGGTTCGCTCTGCTTTGCGCTTGCCAATGTTGAATAGGTAATGACATTTTACAAATACTCTGTGCTACCTTTCGGAGCACAGGTCAAAAAGTTTCATCACAACCATCAAAAGTGCCGCATGTGCCGAAAGGGAGCATCCGCTCGGGAGGGAAAATGGTTGGCTGCTGGTGGTTTTTCGTGTAAAACTTTAGCCAAACGCTTCCGTGCGCGGTGTCGTGAAAGCGTGCGAGGATGGATGGGTGCGATTGGGCGGAAAATACACGGAATTCGTGCTCTGCATTAGCAAACAATGAAATGCTTTAATTAGTTAGGGGATGAATAATTTAGCAGAACAATTTGTTACGCAGAACAGATTGCTTATCTGTTCACATGCATCAACGGTGGACTTCACTAGACAGAGAAGTAACGAAAAAGCATAAGTTGAATGCGCTTCATGGTTCGAAATTTTCGCTAGGGATGATTTTAGACGAGAAGGTTTTTCGTTTTATGTGATTTTCTTCTACAAAAGAAACCCACAAAAGGTGTACCGTTGCTAATGTGTTGCATTCCGAACCGCTTAGAGCAAATGCTTGTAACTTTCAAAGTAAACTTCATTACGCTTTCACTTTCCTTGGAATGAACCCACTTTCCCCGCAACTGGGACAGGGATTAATCTGCCCTCCGTGGATGGGAGTTGATGTTGGGTGTGCTTTAAACTTTTTCCACCAAGTTACTTTGCTACCTTCTCGACTTTTCCGGGCCCGTTTCTTGACTAAACATTGTTTCAAGCCTTACCCTCAAACACACACACACACACCCACAGCGACGTAACACCGACGACAATACCCGTATTGATATCAGGGTACGTGCGCGACGTGCCCAATAAGGGTGTATTAGTAGCGCGGCTCGTTCGCCTGTATTGTGCGCGACGGCATGGCAACTACCATGTTAATGCCATGTAGCGTGAAGGGAATTTCACTGTCCTGCTAAGATAAACATTCCATCGCCACCAAACACGGGACCTGTGTGTTTACCCTCGTTCGTCTTCACACTGGAAGGATCCGGTTTGAACCGGCTGTCTGTTTTCGGTTTCCACAGAAGGTTAAACAATACTTAATTGCCATAAATCTTGGCTCGTTCGCGCTCACATCGTCGCTGGAAAATGGGCTTACGGTGGTGGTGCATGGAATCCTTTGCCGACACCGCTGCGAAGGATTAAGGACGGTGGGGACACACAGCACGGTGGGACAGTTTAGAACGCACACGTGGGCACTTAAGTTTTTTTTTGTGAAATATTTACTGTACCACAAGTAAATGTTCTGTTTGGTAATTAGGTTTAATCAAAAAAAGACGGTAAATCATACAACATTAATAAAAAAATATAAAACGGTTTTTTTTATTCAGAGACAAAAAAAATGTTGACATTTTCGCCATCTAATCGGCAGTCGGTTTATTCGTGCAATTAAAGAATGATAGTTTTAAATACGATTTGGCATAAAAACTGCGGAATCTATGACGGCAAAACAAAGCAAAAAATATGAAGGCAAAATGTAATTATACATCTAAAACAGCCCCCAAAACAATACAAATCACAATATTATTTATCAGCACAAGGAAATTATAGGTTCATTTCCTTTCTTCCGATGATTGTCAAGCACCGATAAACACGGATAATCAATGTTCCACTCTATAACGCTAGAAACTACTAAGCAAACTGAAGCAAAAATGATACAAAATTGGTAAAACTATAAAGCTTTACACTTTTTTAAAAGTATGGTAGCTTTAAGCTCATTTCTTACTTAATACAGATTGAACTTTGAATTCATCTTAGTTAGCTTTTTGATTTCTCTATCGAAAATAAAAAAAAAACTTCAATCAATTAAAACATTTTTTTCCCAAATGTCCGCTCTTTGTCCCAATGTGCTGTGGTAGAAAAAAAAAATCAAATTTCGCTACGTGTATACAGCGGTAGAGCGTTGCCTTTGTGAAGTTACTTGGATTAGCTGGTTGCCATTGAGCAACGGTAGTAAACTGTGATCGTAGTAAACGCTGTAGTCAAACCTCGCCCCAGTGCTGCCATCTGATGGCGGTCGGTGTAGGTAGGTTGCGCTTTTAATTTACATTGCTCTACGTACAACACAACAAACAGAACTTGATGCAGAAAGGTAAAGTTTGTAAAGCACGAGAAAGAGTAAAACAAAACACAAGTAAATACTACCTACCTCAGATAACTTCAGAATAAAATAAAGAATGCAAAAGAAT
Organism: Anopheles minimus; assembly: GCA_000349025.1. Classification (NCBI taxonomy): domain Eukaryota; kingdom Metazoa; phylum Arthropoda; class Insecta; order Diptera; family Culicidae; genus Anopheles; species Anopheles minimus. Next base: position 24,711,452 of record KB663610.1, read on the forward strand.
AAAGCAAGGTGCGTGCGCAAAGGATGTTTTCGCTACGTGTGGTAGTGTGCGATGAAAATCGAGCAGTTGTATTGCACGTGTCTTTCCGCAAGTAACACGCTGCGGCACGAGGGCTCTGCACAATCAGTATGCTACGGGTGTACCGTTTCTCGATTAGATAAACGTTGCGGATCAGCATATCGTTGCGCTGTACGCGCACCGGAAGCTGGAAGCATGTGCTTTGCAACACCCGACACAAGCATTGATATGTTGCTTGCATAAATTAGTGCGCGTCAAAGGAAGATTACGGTTGAATGCTTCAAGATGGCTGTTAGTAATTTTTGTTAAACACATTGAGATGATAAATAGTTTGAAAAGATTGCATAAACTTCTGCATATACTTAATTGCGAGATAATAGCATAGCACATGTGAATAAAGTAATGTTCAGATATTCAAGACGTTTAAGCTTTGCTTAAATGAAATATGTTGAAAAGATCCTTTTGTTCTTGTTACTGCAAAGAAGTGTAGTTGAACATTCCAAAAACATATTCAAAAAACTCTTATTTCCCGACACTTTTAAGTCAGTAATAAATGCACCGGTGCAGCCGCAAGGCATTCACTTAACAAAACGCCCGGAAATAGCTGTTTTCAGGTTGCCAGCATATCGGGACACCAGAGTGCAGTAGCCAGCAAAGCAGAAATGGCTACACGATTTGCCATTTGTGCCGTTTTGCCGGGCGTGTAGCATTCAGTAACGGTGTTTCGTGTTTCGAAAGTCAAATTAAGTCCGCCCGGATACGTTTGCCTGGGAGGCAATGACGGCGCAAGCCTGCGGGACCGGACAAAACGGGTGACGTTTGGCCAAACAACTGCCCTTCGGCCCTGACATACCTGGCAGACCGGAACACTGCTAACCGGTACGGCTCATACTTACGTGCCACGGTGCCGGACAGTTTGGATGGTTTGATGTTGCCGTTATTGGTGTTACCGTTGCTGGTCGGCTTATCGAGTACCTCGTTGTATCCTCGGATTTTGTGCTTGTCCTCGCCTGTCATGCGGGTCGAGCCACTGGTGGACGAACCGTAACCATCATACTGACGGGATGCCGACGGCAACGAAGCCTGCAAGATGTACCGTGCCGAGTACGTAGAGCGAGAATGAGAACGGAAATAGGTAATGTTATGGTAATGAATATTTTCCACCCCGTCCCCTTTTTTTCGCAACCGAGGTGAACTGGGTTGGCCAGTAAGGATACCACTCAACACTGCTACACACATACACTACTACTCGAGCTCCGTTATCAGACCTACCTTGCCCTTGTACGTCGTGTACTTGATGTACTTGTAGTGCTTGTTGTCGTACTTGATCTCCTCGGGCGTGAAAGTGTACTGTGAGTTGATGTGGTTGTAGTGACGGTTCTTTTCCTCCTTCAGCTGCTGCTGTTGCCACCACGAAGTTGACAGAGTTGGCCGAATGGAAGAACGAGTTACGAGAAGAGAAAATCGAAAGGAAAGAAAGGAAACGATAGTTTATAGTGCCGGTGCAGGGTGTGCCATTGTTATTTTATCGTCGATAATGGCCGCACCGAGTACTCGTTGAAGGCTCTTAATTAAGAAACAACTGCATACAGGTAGAAGACGGTTCATCTTCTGGAACTGAAGCAAAGTTACCAGGAATTATGATCAGCGGGGATTGTTTCAAAATTATTGGTGAATGTTTAGAAAGCGTTCTCTAACGTGATAACTCTTTATCAACACTTTATCATTTTATCTACAAGATTATTATCATTATTAATGAGTTTTTATTATCTTTCTTTGTTCAGAAGGGATTCTCTGTAACTGAATTTATCATATAGCAAAAAAGTGATCCACTTTGCCTGCCACTGGGAAATATTAAAACCAATACAGTGCTCGCTTGCGTAATCTGCTTTCCTTGTGAAAAGATAACCTCATCCAACATTCTCCAGTGTCGACGGTGACCGATGACTTCCATCATCCCCCTTAACGCGGTGTTGACATAGATCAGCTTGAAAGAATCTCCCATGATCCGTAAGTCCAATATTCCTTCGCACTTGGTGCTTATCCTTCAAAGGCTACAAATCGGGAAGCAGGGACACTTTGTCGCCTGTCAATCGTTTAGCAGTTTAGCGGGTGAATGGTACGGCCTGGTGATGTTTTTTTCTACCTCTCTTCCTCTTCCTTTTTTACTTCTTAAAGCCAGCAGATAAACCCGAAATGTTCCCTCACCCAGCCAAGATATAATCAGCGCTCGTGATGGGTATGGTGCCATCGGGAAGCGAAGTTACTGCAAGCATTACTCGGCGATGTTTACTTTTTCCGCTCGGCAGCTGCTGTCGCTTTCGTGCCCTGTTTCTTTGCACCCATTCGAACCGGTCTGCAGCATGAAAGCTAAAGAAGACGTTGCGGAACGAACACGCTAGACATTGGGGGGGTAATTCCCGTTCACCGTAGATCGAATCGACGGCGCAACGAATGGCAAGTGGAGCAAGTGCTTATCGTACCATGACGAACCCCGCTTCGATGCGAAGGATCGAAAGGGCGAGAAAGCCGTCAACTGATATATGATTTATGAAATACAGCCGTTTGAAGGTATTTTGGTTTGCGAGAAATGGGGGAAAAAATCCCCGTCATCTTAGAGAAAGTAGAGCATTGTGTAAAGGAAAAGGTGCAAACGTATTAAAGAGCATCTTATTCAGTGTATTATCTGATAGGGCAGTGGTTGGCAATTTTTTTTTGCAGCAAAGAGCCAAATGCCAGATAAGAATACGCATGAACTGGAGTTCAAAAATGTGAAATTGTGTTTTTTTCCTCAATTTCATGTGATTAAAGTATACAATGTATTGAACTCTTTATCGAAAATGTCCACAAATAGATAAAAAGGATCGGAACTAGTGTTACTGTTAGTTTAGTTGTTATAGTATCAATATATTATTTTATTGCCCAAACATATTTGCACGGCCTTTACTGTGATCTAAGCACCTTTTAAAACAATACCTAATCTATTAATCTTACAGAAGTTCGTGTCGAGTTTCTTGTTCGAGCAAGAATACCAGAAACTCATAATATTCAAGGCAAATTTTAACAATGTAGAGAATTTACTTTTCTAGCAAAGAATCAATATGGTTCGAAAGGAGTTGAAATTTGTGACGAAGTTTCAGCAAGATCAGCAAGAGGATTGTTTTCTCCGAAAAGCCCTTTCAGTTTTTAGATTATTGTATTTTGTTACCAAAATTAAGCCTCGGGAGCACGGTACGTCTTTTGATGTCACAAGCTTTTTGTTGAGATTTGGCCAACACTCAAATTTCTTTTGCAAACGTGACGTTGTTGGTGAAAATTCCTGAAGGAATCAAACTCATCCCAGTACGAACATGTATACAGGCAGTCCCCGTGCTACACTGTTAATGTGGGCTGCGTCGTGTATCTCAAATTTCCACGTATATCGAATCGTTATAGATTCGGTTTCACCTTTTTGCTTGTAATGAAAAACTATTGAATACACATCTACCTATATGCTTGCATGTTGTGGGAGCGTTTTAACGATTCTTAGAATAATAATGATCTGTGTCCTGGTTGTGTGTGCTTCTGAAAGATTGCTATCCACAGCAGAGATTTGTTCAAATTTTAAAAATATCTCCATTTCATCATTAACATTAGATTCCTAACATCCGGCTTGTATTTACTTTTCATATAAATTTATTTTTACAGCGCTTCAAAGGTTATATGATACGTATTTTTGTGTACTCTTGAACATTTAAACTCACACTTAAAAACAGTCCTGGAGCTTCTGAGTGTTTTATCTTCTCTTTAATATTGCATTTGCGGTAACTCACGCTCATCTCTCATGATATGGCGCTCGGTGGAATTTTAAATTTTCAATTTTTTTTCGAATTTTCGCTCGCTCCATAATTTTTCGCTCAGCTCAGTGTTTATAAATTCACTCAAGAGAGCTATAAATAAGCAATTTACGAGTTATTTTTTCTTTCATCCACCACAGCCTGGAGGCTTTAGATGTGGGTTAAAAAAAATCGCAATACTTGTATCATCACAAGCGACTATTTTCGGGTGTGTTTCTTTTTTCTTTACCATTTCTTGCAGGAAAGGTAAACCGGAACACTAAAATGATGAAACCGGACCATCAACGTAAAAACCAGCCCAATGGCAAGCGATTATTACCTTACAGCAACGGGTTAACCCTGCCCTACTGTTGCATTCGTTAACCCACTTGTTCCGCGGAAGAAGTACATCGTTACACGAGCACACACTTACACCTGACGAGCCACCACTGGGCTGCCCATAAACACTTCCGGGTTGGGTTTGACAGGCGAACCCCGTTCTCCAGCTCCAGTTTCTTCACCACGGTAGAATGTATTTATTTTCGCATTTTGCTTTCGTCCGCGTTTCGGTGCTTCGGGCGTCTGTTTAACTTTGCCTTCCGTGCTTCCGATTGTTTTGGTCTTTTTGTTTTGCTTTTTTTCATTTGTATCTGTTTCTCCCAGGTTCCGGTCGAACTTTAACGCTTCGGTTGCCCGGCGGTGCTTCACACTGTGGAGAAGCATAATTAGAGTTGAATTGCTTTTTGCTGTAAATAATATTAAAACGCCACTCGAGCAATGGCCGCCGGCCGATGAGTGCAGCGCATGAATGGTACGCGAAAGACCGACCGATAAGAAGATGTACGACAAAAAATGGGGGACTGAAATAACCAATGGTAAACCGGGTACACTTGGTAACGAAATTCGCAATTGAAAGTTTTAGCGCACAAGAAAGAAAGGCTGCAGGACAGAGAAAATAAAACACACACAACACGAAAGCAAGTACAAAAAGTTGTACCAACCTGAGTAAAGGAGAAGTTTAAACAAAAAAAAAAACGAAAAAACACGAAGAAAATTCCAAATTGCATCCGAGTTCCCAAATGTAACCAGTTCGCTTGTACTCAACGAGCCACGGTGTACATTTTGGGGAAAGAATTTTCTCGCGCTAAACTTATTCAATTTCGCACACAACGGAGCAATTCGCGGAAAACGTACGGGCAACGACGGCTAGCACGCACAACAGGGAAACGTTGTGCAACTATCGCCTTTGACTGATTGGCAACCCCGGGATGACCCTGGGGATGCCCGTTGGGTGCGGACCGTTCCGTTAATGATTTGGATTTGTCCCGATAAAACTTTTACCGAGCACGGTTTCTTTTATTCCCGTTGTACAATTAAGCAATTGCGGTGACCGGAAGTAATGGGGAAGATGGCAGAAATTTTATTACGATTAAAGTTTATTAATTAGTAGCAAGGGAAGTTGCGGTTAGTTTGATACTCGAGGTTCCTCCAAAAGTGGTGAATAGTAACGTAGTATTGTATTTCAAAAAGAATTACAAACTTGTGGTAAGGAATTTTTAAAAAGATTCCGAAGAAAAACGATCTTCAAGTTGTGTCATGCATCACTTAACCGGATAATGATGTATAAATCACATAAACCGATAGCGATATTTAAGTTTTATTGTCAGAGATCAGGAATTGTGAGCCTTGCTAGGTATATAAGAAAGAAAAAAATAGCAGACATGTAGCAATTCAACTTGTTTAAATTTGCAATCTCCCCGGAGCACCAAAACCCGATCGATTTGATACACAGGTGCGCACGGTAAAAGTTGGCCGATGGCAAAGATGAGGACAATTGCTACGAGTAATGCTACTTTATTGATCCCCAGACACAGACACGGACGGCCTGTAAATTTCTCGCCCATCCTTCCGGAGGGAGATTCCGCCCTCGTGACCAGTTACGCCCGTCCGTTATTGATGTATAGCTATCCGTAGCAGAGGGTGGATGTGTGGTTTTCCATTCTCTACCCAATTCACTTCCCAAATCGACGTTCAGTGTTCTCGATTCTGTTCCACCAGTCATGGTATTGGTGACTTAAAGCATCGTACAAATTAAATTGGTGACTTAAAGCACGGTACATATTACACGCGTGACGCTTTTTTGGTACGAATGATGTTGATACATAAATTGCTTTATCTTATCATCATCACTCTCATGTATGTTGCCGTCGAGGCGAAACGAAAACGAAAATCCTGTACACTTCTTTACAGTTTCAACGTTCGCCCAAAATTCCCACAGAGGATTGAAGCTTTCGCTCATTGCATTCCCATCATCCGTGTATGATGCCGCGGGGATGGCTCTGGACACGGGGGAGTGTTTTTTTTTTAGTTTCGTAGACAGATTCAGTGGATCGAAATGTTGCTCTGGGGATTAATTTCGTCCGCCCGGCTCGTTTTGATTTTCTTTCTTTCATTGAATGTGTTTTATTTTTGTGGAGTTTTCAGTTTTAGCCACACATGCCAGTTTTGACAAACAATTTCACAGAAATATCTGTTGTCCAGAAGGAATTGGTAATGTAAAATATTTGATGTCTGACATGACGGGAAAATAGGTTCGTTTTCTTCACAAAATAGTTTTCGGTTGAATAAGTCCAACAACTAGGTCCTACCGGTCCTTATAATAGCATGTTATATATTAGCTACTTATCTCCTAGTCTAGTCATTGTCTAGTCATTGTTGCTAGTTGTAAATAACTTTGTAAGTTTTAAAACAGAATATTGCAGTTTTTTATGTATAATTTAAGGAAAAGGTATAGTTCGTAATAAGAACTTTAGCAAAAACTGTTCATAAAACTTCAAGGACTTTGCATCATTGCGGAGTTCTCAAACTGTGTATATTTTTCTGCGTGTAGTTCTGTAATAATGTTCTCCGCATCAAAAAACAACACTAGAAGGATCAGCACGAGCTAGAACTTTACGAAATCGGAAGAATGTATTACCAAGCAGGCAGCAGAACATCCATAAAAACTATTGACTTAAAATGATATAATGTTGAAGTTAGGACGAAGATTCGGTCAGTCATTTCGCAATGACATTAGTACTTTGAAGAAATACTTAACGATAAGTTCATCGGGCAATTAGAGACTACACTAGAAGCTTAATTAACTGTTGCCTTCTAAGGCTGACAAAAACCGAAAGGCCATCCATCGGCTTCAATAATAACATAAGCTGTAGGGGTCTGACTGACTGATCAAGAAATGCTGCGCCGGAACACGATATTCATAAAATTATTACTGAGGTTTGGGTTATTTTCTCGATGCCTTATGATTGGATCCTTGGCATCATCCTCCCTATATGCAACAAGGAAGATAGTAGAGAGTGGTGCAGTTACATCGAGATCACTTACAAGATATTCATTGTAATATTACAATATCGGCTTGTCCCATTCGAAGTACAGTTGGATAGTTGGAAAACTCTCAGAGAGCATTCCGAAATGGGTAATTGAAGAGTGATTTCAATTTGCCGTTTCATCATTCGGCAGTTCTTGAGGCAAATGACACAGGAACTATTCTATTCGTTCCAACCCTTTAGAATTCCGGTCATCCTTACCATATCAGTCAACAAAACTGGTAGTTCGACTACCAGCGACTACCAGTACTAACAAATCCTGACCTATGCAAAGGTGATGTGTTAGTAAACGATCCAATTTTTGAATTCATCCAAACTTTATTCAAAACTTCATTGCATCGGCAAAAAACTGATGTTTTTAGACTTAGACTTAGTTTACCACGTAACAGGGTAGTCAATCACTGCTACGAGGGAGCGGTCCAGATGGGATTTTGGTCCCGGTCTGTCGTGTAAGAGAGCAGCGCCGATACCACTACCCCACCGGGCCACCCAAAAAAAAAACTGATGTTGAGATACGAGCAATCTGAGGAAATTTCTCCATTCAAACACTCATGCACGACTCTGAGACATTCGAATAATTATATTACTTTGTGTTGGCGCTGATTACTTGGGCTTTGTGAATTCAAAATGATTGAGTGAGTAATTATACTGAAGAGGATTGAAGCAAACCATCGAAACGATCATCAATTACCACCATTCAATAGAATAGTACATGACATACAATTAGTATCGAATTATGAAATTCTAAGCACATCTCCTCACAAAAGCTGATCACCAATGGCGATGATGGTGATAAAAGTTAATACACTGAATAAATCACCTCCTTAAAGACTATCCTGCCAGTTTGCAGCCGCGTTGTGCAGCGTTCCGTTCATTCTGGAGCAGTGGTCAGGAAATGATGCGCCACAATGCGGAAAATTGAAACACATTGATCGATGGCGTTTTCGGCCCTTCCAAACATTTTCTCACCCTCTCCGCTGCATCCCAATCACTGCCGCGGGAAGACACAGCCACAGGGAACGCTTCAAGATACAAGCTTCCCAAATGACTGTCCGACCGGTTCCGTCCAAGCTGGGATGACGAAAAATCAATATCCCCATCAGCCACAGCACGCATCACAGCAGCGCGGTATGGTCGGAAACCAATCCATCACAGTGGCTCGACCACTCCCGGTCGTACCGCATTCGCTGGCGCGCGCGCCTGTAAACTTACCTTGCCGGGCGAAATGAGGTTGTCTGCGTTGATGTCATTGCTGTCGATCGTCCGCTGGTACTTGGCGTTGAACGCACTCATCCGGTCAGCCATCCGTTGCTGTTTTTTCAGATCAAGAAGCAGGTTAGCATCTGGGAAATGGACGCGCGGACATAGAAAAAAGAAAGAAAGTTCGGGAGTGTTAGTGAAAAATGTGTGAAGCGAAATAGAATAGCCCACAACCGAAAGCGACCGTTGGAATCCGGCGAGTGCAATCCGGGTACGGATAAACACACACCGCAGCTGACGGGGTTGCGATAGCTTTCGTACTTGCTGTCTGGCAATTGTGTGCGCTTGTGAGGGTGTAAGGGTGTTGAACCATACACACGAACACTTGCTGTAGCTGCTGGCATTCGTGCCAAATGGAATGGAATGATATAACATCGAAATGGCTATGTACGTCGAATGACAACCAAACGGGGAGGAGGCGAAAAAAAAAACAGGAGATTGTTTCTTTTCTCCCAGTTGAAACAGGAAGAGAGATTGCAGTTCTTCTTTCCGTCCACTTGCCCCCTTGGTGGGAGTTGATCATCCTGGCGATTTCCCATTTAGTAACGCGTTTTTTTTTTGTTCTTCGCATGTGGAATTTCTGTGTTTCTTTTTTGCCATGTATTTTGTGTTGAATCAGAACGCTGGATAGAGGAAAAAAATAACTATTCATCCCTGATATTCACTTTACTCTACTGTTTCGTTATGACTTTTTCTTTTTTCTTCTCACGTAACGGCTCGATCACCATCGTTGGGCATCGCTTTTCACATCTATCTCGTGTTTGCGTCATTCTAGCGTGATATCTAGAACTCTCCAATGTGTGTGTGTGTTTTGTCCGAGCCTGAACTTTGCAGAAGATGATAAGTTGATGGAATCATCCACTGTGTAAACTTAAAGGTATCCAATTAGGCTAAAGTCCGATTTAATGCCCCATTCCTCACTCATTTTTAACGTTTGACGGACGAATTTGGTAAACCCAGGAGACAAATTTGAATATCGTGGTCTTATTTATTGTAAGAAAATATTTATTTTTTTCTTTTCAAAAAATTACCATATTATACAATTATTTGTACTATATGATTGTTAAGTTATGTTAAAAAATGTTAAAATAATTATTATATTATTAATTCATTTACATTCAATTAATATTATACTACATTCTTGCATTTGTATGCCGATTTCGGTCAAACTTGATCCATATCGTGGACTTTGACCATAAAGTTGATTCCTCTCATGTGGATCTTGCTCAAACTTGGTCCATCATATCGTGGATTTTTTCCCAAATGCTGCGTTTGTATGCCGATTTTGGTTAAAATATGACCTCGACGGGAATTATTGTTGTGAAATTCAACTACAACTAACTGAGTGCCGGAATGGTGTTCGTTTTTTTGTCACCTGGGTCATCCCCGAGTCACTCTTGAGAGGGGGGCATTAATGCAGACTTTAATCTCCAATTTTATTAATCAAATGGCTTATTGCTTCTTGCCTTAATCAGATCTTTAAAAAGGTGATATGATCTACTGTTGGAGCGTAAAATATAAAGAACAAAAAATGAGAGCATTTAATCGTTTTTAATTGGGATGTAGTTTACAAACCTTTTGCTCTTTTTCATTTTTAAATCTGTTTCTGTACAAAACCATCAATCCTTCGTTTCAAATCACCCAAGCTACCTTCAAACACCCAACGGTACATGACCTTTTCAATCCTCATCGAATGCGACGAGCGAGCTGTGTTTAGCCGTACACGAAAGTGTGTAAATAATGAGATTAAAGTGCTCTTGCTTGCTTGCCTGCTTGCTACCGTTTTCATCGTTCCCCGTGTTTGTGTTCGTCGGCATTGCCGAGTAGGTCACAATCGTACGTACCCCGGATTCCGGCTACATCAATCAGCTCATCAAAAAGGAATTTGTGCAATCGGTCGGAATTTATGGGCAATTAGAGAGACAGAAAAAGCTCCACCTATGTGGCTGTGACCGGTACGTTCGAAATCTGTACGCACACAGCCACACACGACGGAAAGGGGAAGGCATGAAGGCAGAACCGTACCAGCTTAGGGTACGATCAACCATTGAGAAGTAGCCCAAGGATGAATGATGTTGTTACCAGCTCTTGGGATTCGGTACAGCGTTAGTATGTGGGCTGGCAAAATTTGCTCCAAACGTCCCGCAGCTGTAAGTAACGCTGCTCGTGCGAAACATATTGGGACCATCGATTGGTGATTGGGGACTGTGAAACAGAAGACAGATGTAGAAGTTGCGTAATATGAAAGAAGCTAAACGATCACTATAAACTGGTTTGAAGTACTGTTTTAATCAGCTTGTGATGACTTTTATTGAGGAGTTTAATTTAGTTGGAAGTTTAAAATTAATTCATCATCATTGTCTAATTAAAACAAGTGGTTTTCAGGATACAAATTATTTCTTGTGAGAGACGTTTATAAATTATCTTAAAAATAGTGTGTAATTCTATTATTAGAAAGCCTCCTAATGCTTTTGGATGACGTAGTAAGACAGTCCATGATAAATTTTCTCTAATACTCAAAGGAACTGGACTAAAAGCACAAAAAAGGAAGGTTTTGTTTCCTGCATGCGGCACACCAGGTCAACCATGATTAATAACACTAGCTCCATCATCAATGTGATCCATCGTCCGGACGGGCATGATGAAAGCGAACCACACCCACAGCAGGAACTGAATAGCAATCAGCCCCAAAACTAAACCCCGTTTATATCCCCTGGACTTGGAACACACGCTAGCCACCACCATCAAACGAATTGCACAGTCAGCCAGCGTTCAGCCGGAATGTACCGGGCGGAAATTAAAAATGTTTCCCACTTGTCTTCCAGAGGCTCCCTAAGAGCAAGACAACAAACAGAACAGCAAAAAAAGAAGAGCCACATTTACCAAACTGTATGTCTTCCCTTTCTTCGGTGTTGTTTTGTTTTGTCCATGGGAGCCAGTGATGGGTGACAAAGAGTTAAATGCAAACGATGATCCTGGCTCGTAATGTAGCATGAACGTCGCGCAACTGTAGCGAAGGTCCATTGTGTTCCGACACGCGAGCTACACCATTAACTGCAGGATAAGAGTGAAGACGGAGGGACAAAAAAAAGCAATTCACAACACCGTCATCTGCTTCATCATATTCATGATCACCGACGGGGGTCTTACGGCTGCGATGGTACAGCCGTTGCTGTACCGGTCCGGCGTGGGAGATGATGTACGGTCAAGCACTGGGTAACCGTGTGCCATTGCAAAGACTTCAAGTGGTTCAGATAATGGACACCAAAGGCAGTGAATGCAGAAAACAAGAAAGAAAACATAATACATTCATCTCGCGCACATTTCGCTAGCAAACAGGCGATGTTACAGGTTGGTTAGAATAAGTATTACTGAGAAAATAATGCCAACAAACAGGACGGGGTTGTCCCGATTCCGACTAGACGCTTGGTGAGCCACATCGCACGTTCACCCGTAATCGGTATCGACTGTAGAGGTACACGAATAGAAAATAGCTTTCGCGACGGGACATGATACGCTGGGCCCAATGCTCCACCGCGTAGTCGTACCGAAAAGCAAGTAAACATAATTTAAATTGCATTTTTTTTTTCTGCTTCGCTCTGCTGGTTTGGTCATGTTTCTCCACATGTTTCGCCCGTTCGCTAGAATCTGCCACGGGAAAGCTTCATTTTGTTGAGATACTGCCGTTGTCTTTGCGTTGGTTCTTAGAAAATATACTGCCGACAACGGATACTACCCAGGCAGCAGCAGCATCAGCATCAGATCGCGGTAGTATGTATGTACACAGTTTTTTTTTCCCCACGTTGTTGCTGTCGGAAAAACCTGTACCCCGAGCGAACGTTTCGTTTCGGCGTTGCCAGAGCCTCGTGTGCTCCATGTGTTTGCCAGTACTCATGGTTTTGTTTTCTTTTGCCCGCGCCCGTGGCTTCCTGGAGGCTTTTCAGAATTTATGAAATTCGCTAGCATGCTCGTGACATAAATTCTTGTGCGCGGTGTAGACACGGGGTAAAGCCTGGGCAGATAAGCCCGGCCACTGTTGGGGAGGGAATACCGACTGCTACATTACGGCCGGGGTGCGGTTGCAAAACAAACGACCGGACACAAGATTATTGCAATAATTTATGAAATACCGCTCATTGCGTGGGCGGCGTGTAATGCAAACGTGATTGAAAATTCCCATCTGGGCGAAGATTTGTGAAATTGGGCAAGATTTGTGGGCCAAGTAGCGCTCGACGAGCCAACAAACGGGAATGCGGTTTGCATAAATTCAAATTCATTCAATAAGATCAAATATCATTACAAATGTTACACTCTTTTGTGGCACTATTATGAAATTCTGGTCTTCCATTTCTACGGAGGGTATTTGAAATTGATATTTTGTGTTGAGAGGAATTTTTATTGTTTAGTCGACTCACTGATAAACATCCACGATATTGTATTACACCTTAATGATACGCTGCACTGTGGGATAAACATTTAACATACGCTGGACAGTAGCATTGTCTACTAATTAGGTAGAAGAAATCCTGGTGGATTGTTGGCCCGCTTCCAGGAATGGATCAGAGGAACTGAATGTTATTCAATTTACATTAATGGTCTGCATTGTCCGAACACTAAACTTCCTACCAGGCACGTACAGACTAACTACATAGAGAAGCAGAAAGACGTTCTGATGCGGTGTAAACGTTCTTCTCGGGAAAGAAACCTTAGTAGTATACATCTGGTCTGGTACTTAAGGCCATGTTTCCAGGAATGGAACACGCATATCGTCGAAGATTCATACCAGGCGCAGTGAGCCACCAGAAGTCATCGCATGAAGCTTGCAAGTCAGGTCAATAAGCATTTCTAGTACTGTGCTATAACTAACTACGACATGGTCGACATAATCCTAAAAGGGGATTCTCTGTTCTAGTCTTGATCGTTACTATTTTTTCTCCAGAGTCTGACCATCAAGGGCAGTCATAAATAGACGGACCCAGAGAAGAGCCCAACTCGCATAAGGAAGTACAACAAGGGTTTGTAGTTGTTGCTCTGCGGTATATTTCGGGATGATGCATTCTGGTTTTCTACTACAGGGTTTTCGAATGCAAGTGGTTAAGTTGTATCCGTTTATGGATTATTTTTGAGATGCTCAAAGCTTCTAGCTTTCTCATACATTCGCAAAGCCCTCCGATCTGATGGAAACTCCACAGGGAAGTTTTTTCGAATGTGAGAAAGCATTTTATAGGAACAATTTTATTTTGAATAGTATTCATAAAATGGAGAATATTCCGTATCTACCTTTACACATTCCAGTTCAATCTGAAAGAATTCTAGGAATCCAGAAATTCAGAACTTTACTACTCGTACTCCAACCCTCGGTACATATTCCTCTTAAATGTCTCAATTTCTCCATCATAGAATAAAATGTCCCGCATCCGTACCGTTGTGCACGGTACCCGGAACCGATTGCTTTCTTAAATAGCGCCTGCCTGCACATTGGTACGGCTCAGCAAACGTGTACCATTAATTCCCTGCAGGCGTTCTGGAATGTGCGCGCCCAAAACCGTCGGTATCTTTTTTCGGGCCAATTTGCGATACAATACACCAACCGTTTAATGTTGCCCCTGGTACCAGGTACGAATTCAACGCACGTGCTGCCACCGCCGTACCGTTTGCCGGATATTGCGCACGGGCTACCGGGTGAGCCATCCGCTTCCCCCGCGAGGCATAGGACGCGTGCAAGCGGCAAGGTTCAAAGCAGGGTGAGCACAACAAAAGCGAATGAAGAAGGGCACAAAAACAAGAGCAACATCGCGGCACAGTTTATTAACGGTTGACATGAAATTAAAAACGAAAACAAACTCGTGGCCCGTTAATCGAAGTTAATTAAAAGTAAGCAAACGTAATTGGTTTAAGCGCGTCTCGTACAGGCACAGCATATGGGCGGTGGGTCGGAAAAAATGCTCTAACCAATGTCCCGTTTGCATGTGCACAGGATGACAGCAGGGTGGGGACATCGTTACGTTGCTCAGTGATACAGTCGTATAAGCAGTTCACTTTAAAGTGCATTAAGGTGCCGTTTGCAACATTGAGTCTAGTTTTTTCGAATTAAAGTAATAGGAACAATATATAAATTTGAGGATATTATTCTATTTAAAGAATAAAATATTGAGCCCTTGAGACTTCTGTTTGATTATCACTATGATTTCAATTCTAACCATAAGAGTGCGGAATAGTACAACGAATAAACACCTCCAAATCCCACGAATCCTTGTTGCTGCAGAAACGGAATGATGACCAGCGCATAATCTTCTACTCCAGGAAATAATTATCTCATTTCACACAAATGACCGTCTTCGCTTACCTTTGCAGGGACAGAAACCCATACAGTTGACCTTCACTTCCGTCGTGTGAATGCAGTTGTGGTACTCCAGCCGGCAGAGCGACGAGTACGTCCAATTGTCGCTGCCACACAGATACGTTGGTTTCACCACCGGGCAGGGTTTGCAGTCTTCCTCCTTCTCGCTATCATAAAACACGTCGTCATCCTGCGAAGAGCTTTCGTCGTCCTCCCGTTCCTCGTGCTCCAGCCCACTGCTCGTACCATCGTTGGGGTTGCTTCCGGTACTACTATCACCACTGGCCGCCATCAACGTCATGCTGCCCGTATCGGCCGCCCCTGCAACACCGCTACCGGCGGCACCATTCAGCCCAGATGCTGCAGCGGCCGCCGCAGCTGCTGCTGCCGCTTCTGCCTCTGCTTTACGCTTCGCTTCCTCCTCCTCGAAGTATTTGCTCTTGGTGATTATTTCCTCCCTTGGTGGTGTTGATATCAACGGCAAGCAGTGAGGAAGAAATAGACGGACAGAAATGGGGAACAATAAGCAGAAGGTGGTTGTCAATGACAGCGGTCAGGTTGGATAGAATGAACACCCAACCCATAGCCCGCCGTGTTCCGGGTGATTGATTACGGAGGCTCCGGTGGGTACGCTCTGCTGCAGCGAGCTTTGTTTCATTAAGAATCAAAACAAACGAAAGCAGTTGATTGGAAGATAATGATAAGGATGGTTTGCACCCAAGCGTACATGTATTATCTGTTTGTGTAAGCTACCTCTCGATGGGATGAAAGAGCCGATATCCGAAGTATTGTCGAAAGCACAAAGCTCTCACGGATACGGGCGGGACTAACACGTTGAACCAGGCATGTCAAACTCGTTGTAATACTGGGTATGATTTGATGCATGATTAAGTTTACTACATTGTAGGAACGGGAGGGTTTAATAGTAGTGGTACCAGTACCAACATCTCTTCTGGATATTTTGTTTAAACACACTTTGGGGTTTTAGAAGCAAACTGAATGTATAGGTTCTATTTGAAGGTTTGGGAGATCTTTTTCTACTGTTATAGTACTACAACATCTAGAGGTGTTAGTCTGGCATTTGTGGCTTCCTTGATTTGTATTAACTTACAACATCTTGGAATTTACTAGCCCTGTCGTGTCTATAAGAAAAGTTTGTTAAGCAAAATTGAGGTGGTCTAAGAAAACAGTTTTTTAAACAAAATTGGAGCTGTGAAATTCGAACCAATTAACTTTTTTTATTTTAAGTTAAAATAATTAATCATTGCAATAAAAAAATGCATGATAACGTTATAGACTTTTTATGTTTGGGACGGTTCATCGGCTATTTTAGGTTATCATTTGCTTGTACTTAACGTGTAGCAATACCAAGGTTATGAAAATTTCGTAAATTATTTACTAAAATTTTGTTTAGTATAATTTAACATACACTTTGACCGATTTGCCAAAGAATTAGACATTCCAAATTTGGCAAACATTTTCATAAAAGAGCGGGAAGCACTTATGAGATTTGTATAAAATTATTCAAATTTAAATTTATAAACTTGTTTTTTTTCCTCCATTGTTAGAGTAAATAAAAGCTCCGATGAAAGTAATTTGAGTCGTTTTGAATCACTTGCGTTAGCCCAATACCTAAACAACTATGTATGTTAGGTGTTAATCCTCTTCAGACGTTTAGCAATCGTAATACGTCGAAATGACCGTTGATTGTTGTTGTTTGATTATTTTATAGAGACTTTGGGCTCTATAGCCTCATTCGCCTCTTATGACCGTTGATGGTTTGACATGCCTGGTTGATGAGACGGTGTTGCAGGTAGTTGATATTTAAGTACAGTACTTGCGGCACAATTCTTTTCATGCTAACAACACGATAAATTGAAAACGTTCTACTCATATTACACTTAAGTTATGTAAATGTTGACAGATGTACGGTAGCATAAAAAATGTTACACACTAGCATCAAACACTTTGCATGCATATTCTTAATGAATGATCTTCTATATTGACATCACCCAACCGGCAACGCATACATTTAACACACATGCAAGAAGTGGAGAAAGAAGAAATATGTAAAAGGTTGCACCTGTTCGCTAGTGAATTATAGCTGCTGATGAATCTGTAAGGAAATAAAGAAAAAAAAAGAATTTGATAGAAAGAGAGTAAAACGGCAACTGATACACGGTTGAATGAGAAAAAAGATATGATTGGGACGGAGAAATAAGTTACATCGAAAGACACAAGTTTCAATTTCCAACGTGGAAAGGTGGATAAGAAAAAATAAATGTAGCAAATAAATTTTGTCAGTATGAAAATGAATAAAAACTAAGTTTCTTTCATTCATTTTTCGGGTTAATAATAGCTTGCTCTATTTCAATGACTTTACAGTTACTTCGCGAGACATTTACACATTGGAATGAGTAGAGTTTGCACATATAAACCGTATGTTTTGCGACCCACCATTCTGATCACCAATCAGCGTTCCAACGTGGCAAATTTAATTTTCTCGTCCTATTTAGGACCATGGAGAGGAAAAAATCGATTATATTTATTTTTTCCTAAGAAGTTTTTCTCACCAAACGTAAACTAAGCAACTCGCCCCGCAAACCAACGTAAACTCAATCAGCGTCCATTTTGTTGCACCTTGTCGCCTTCATTTGCATACACGGTAAACCGTGGGTATGTTTCGTTCGTCTGCTACACGGGGGGAGTGAGTGAAATTATGCAAACAATAACCGCCCACCGCATCTCACCTTTTTGCCCCAATCTGTGGTGCAAGATTATTTGTTTCCATAATATTGTTTTGGGATTGTTGTGTTTAAATTGTTTTCGAGACGGCCAGTGAATTGATGAACCCGACTGGTGTCGTTGCCATTCCTTGGAATCCATACACCGTGTTTTCGAACGACCCGAAAAATGCAGGTCCAGGTTTCTGAAGTCGATGGAAATAATTCTCATTTAACTTTACCCACACAACTTAACCTTTAGTAGGTACGGAGAAGGTAGAAAATGCGGCCATCGCACGTGTTGGTGATTAATACACTTAAAGTTGCGGCAAGATCTAACCGACGCGTTCCGGACAAGAAGGAACGCAATTTATGTTTTTGTCACGTTGGCTTATGTTGTGACAGTTGTAATAGATTTCAGATTTTGTTTGCTCTACTTTGCCCCCCCGTGATTGCAAGCCGGTGCTACACAATTATGTGTTGTCGCAATCCATTGTTGTAACTTAATTGAAAAACTAATCTCTAAGTTTTACATCACGGGAAAAAAGGCAGCAGCAATTCCCACCCATTAGTGTTCCGTCAAAGTTGGGCAAAACAAAGCAAAAAAAAAAAAACTTCCAATACAATACACAGTTCGGTAATGGACAGAGGTGGAGTTTGCCGGTAAACTTCACCTCAGGTGAGTTCGCTCAATGTACGACGCTCGAATGACGTCGACAAAAATGCGTTAAAGTGACTGAACCTAACTGGGTGGAGCTTGGCACTGGGTAATGGATTTCTGCCGTAACATTTTATGTTGTAACGGACTTTCCTTTCTTTCTTTCTTCTATGTATGAAATTCGTGCGAACCTTCCGACCACAATGAGGTTTAGCTAACCCATGAGGCAAGAACCGTGGTGTAGAAACATTGAATGGACTTTGTTTCGAAGTTACGTGGCAAAGGCGTCGGTGGGTCTGTACCCGGGGCACATTTGCCCGATGTAAAATGAAAACATTGTGCGAATGTGTGATGTACAGAGCGCAGAAAACCATAACACAAAATCACCAGGTGGCTGCCTGCACGCGGCATCCTCAACAATGTACGATGGGAACAATCAAAGAACGGACCTTACAGAAAGATAGTACAGCAAAAGGCAACAAAAAAGTGGCAGTGACAGGAAGTGTTGGAAAGAAAGTATTTTTGAGTGAAGGGCACACAATCAAACGCAGGCATACGATGCGGAACAGGTTCAAGAGAGAGAGAGAGAGAGAGAGAGAGAGAGAGAGAGAGAGAGAGAGAGAGAGAGAGAAAGAGCTTCTTGCAAACAGGACCATGTACTAAGGATTGGTTCATTCTTTACCATTTTCCGCATCCCCGGTACATTGCTGGGTTGGTGGAGAATGGGAAGAACGAGTGGGACGGGCTGGGAGTGAAAGTAAAAGGACAACGAAGGTAATGCACAAACAACAGTAACAGCAAAACCCACAAATTCGTGGAAATAGTTCCATTGTCCTCGGGTGGCAGGGTTGAAAGTGAAACAGGCAAGATGGCTGAAATTGCCTCCGTGTTGGGAAGGCAGGGCACAGGGAAATGCAGGAAGAAAGTATGCGCAAACGGAGCACAATAGTACACCGAAACGCAAGATTGCGTGCACCGAGACATCGAACCAGTGAGTACTTACTTGTTCTTATGGAGTTCCTTCTTCGAAACGCAGACAGCCGTGTACGCGTCCTCCAGCAGACAGAGCTCTTTCTTCTTGCAGTTGAGCGGTTTGCACAGGTCACCTGCAGAAGCGAGAGAGAGAGAGAAAGAGGGAATGAAATATCTACCATTTTATGAATTGGGCACCCACACTCCAAAGGTGTCGATTCGTGTTTCCGTAAGTCTCTGAGCAGTGGCAAAACAGCCGGAACCACCGGGACCTAAACCGTACGGCTGCCCGAACCGAGGTTCTGGGGCGTATCATTAGCTCACCACCATGCTTGTACACTCGGTGTGTGCAAGCGGTCGGTATGTCGTGGCAGTGATGTAAAATGAAATATTCATGGCGCTGCTTACGGACCGTAGCAGGTTGACAAGCTGAAACCATCATCCGTGATCCGAGAGCAGTAAATGCTGAGCGTTGCTATGGCGTTGTGGGTTCAAAGTGGGAAACCCCACACCTCATGCTGCTGGCACTCCTTTTGTGCGCAAAAATAAAACATCATTCTGGGGCATTCATTACCCAGGTCCCATTACAAGGTGTACTGAGCACAGGCCGGTTGCTGTAGATTGGGAACATTAAACACACAACACAGAAAGCACGACCGACGTGAAGGATGGTACTATCAAACGAATGAATGAATCAAACGAAAAGCGTACACATATTTAACCCCTTAGAATGCAGCTTCGTTCCACATGCTATACCAGCAGACACTAATAACGCCTTCTCTGCAGCGGCCAAAGCTACAAAGTTGAGCTTGCACTATATTATGGAATGGTAATCCTGGTGCATTGTTTCTTGCCGGTAGCGCGAATCGGTTGTTGGTTAGGTTTTGTTTTGTTTTTACGCTCTATTTAATGGGCAATGATAAATAATGCAAATTTATACCAATCTTACAATAACACAGGTATGTTTATTATGGGTCCACCTGTTTAATCGATCACACAATTTAAACAATCTATAAAAATAAAAAGCAGCAAGTTTGTGGGCAGTTGCATGGGTGTAAACTAACATAAAATGCAGCACAACACAACAGAAATGTCCAACATATAGCAGGATAGATTTAAATCAGAGGTTTCCAAATTTATTTCCCACAACTCCCGTTTAAAAATGTTCATTTCACAAAATAATCCTTATACTATCAATTCGTTTTTCGATTTGATTTATATTTATCAGACAATTATCAGTAATTTCAGTGAAAAGGATGGAACAGATGTTTGTCTTCTTCCGTTTTGGTCTTCTTAATGCAGCTCAATTTTTCTTCTTGGTAGCAACTATTATACACAACGTTGAATTTCCTGTGGCACAAGCATTTTGTCTTTCATCTTCCATAAAATGAGAGAAATTCTTTGAACGATATGTAACCGGTAAAAATTTGGTAAATGGTTTAAAAATTCAAAATATGTATTCTGGAGTGATCTAAAAATATATTAAAAAAAGGGATTTTATCGCATCGTCCATTGAAATTTCATTACTTACATATTTAAACTTATATTAAACAATATATCAAGATATATAAAATAGTTGAACATTTGGAAGAAATGAAAGAATATCTGAAGCCAGATGCCCCAAAAAAAAATTCCCAGAGCCTTCTCGAGGAGCCATTTCGGGATTAATTGTTGTTGAGAGTTCACTGGAGTTCACAGAGAAACTCTATCTAAAGTCCGAACATGTGAACTGTGCACAACATTTCTACCCTTTGGTGACTGGGAAATTAGATGGTTCTAGATGCTTTGTAGCCTTCATTTTTGTTCTATCGTCTCCGATCAACATGTTACTCGAACGCTGCCAGTTTTTAATTAGGCACCTGTAGTTTTCTTCGCCAACACAAGAAAGTAAAAATCAACCCCGTAACCTAGTCACACCTATTCGCTATTCCATTGTTATTTCTGTGTGTCATTTTTACCATGCTGGGTTTGGTTTTAATTTTCACTCCAGATGTTCTTCCCCTTTCGCTACTACAAAACCATCCAAGGTCAGACACATGGTGGCGACACAAGGAGGTCGCGACACACGACATTCGTATAGAGAGCACCGTCTGTGGCAGGATGAAATGAGGCCATCACGATTCTGTCAGCTTCCACCGACAGTGTTCTACCCACTGCCAATGCTATTGACGACCACAAACATCATAACGACTCGGTTCGAGGTGGCTTAGTTTTAAGGTGTGATTGGGTCCGCTCCCAGTGTATTTGCTGAAGTCGGTTTGTATGGTATTATGCAAATTTATTCATAATAACCGCGAACATGCAGATGAGTTCGGAATGCCGAGCGTGAAACGGTTTTGAGATCGTCTGGGAAACAAAAGGTTATGCCGTGGTGTCGTTGTGCTCGTTCTATTTCTTCTTGCCTGGAACAGAACTACGAACCTGGGTAGCTGACGTGTGAAAATTGATGTGACGCAAGGGCGTCACTAGAGAATGCAAATTCAGGGCAAACCTGTGATATGATTTCATTTGTGTGAAATCATTTAAAGGAAGCATGATGAACCTTATCGATTCGACGTGCAAAATGTGTGCTTTTTTTTACAAAAGACCAGGCGTCTCCATCGCCTGTTGAATTCAGAAATTGAAATGTCTCTTCGAGGAAATATCAATAAATGTGATATTATTTGGTTGACATTTTCGTTGCAAACATGATTTGCTTCAAGTATTAAAGAAAATTCAGCCGAAATGAGAGATTGGTTCACTTTAATATACCTGATTCACGGACTTACCCTTGCCAGGCACATTAGAACGGAAAATAATAAACAGCTATCTTCATCTTTTATAATAAATCTTTCCCCTCATGAGGTATGTGCTAACGCTCTTAAAATGCTCTCAGTTCTTTATCTCAGCATCTGAGTGCTCGAGTCACGTTAAAATTTCGTTCATTTCGAAAATTACTTTATACTCAACTTGCTGACAAACTTTTCAACAGACAAGGCATGCCGGTGATGGGATGTCCCAGAAAGCACAATTTCTTTAAGCATAAGAAGTGAACTAGCACGAAAGCAACTTGCAGTGCCACCGTTACGCAAAAAGCGACCGAGTCGACAGCGTTGCACACGTTGCACCTTCGCCAAATGGCGGGCGACATGGAACTAAACGAGCACCGCACGGAGGGAAGTTGAAAATGATCTCGTAAATTTCACCCAATACTTCCGAATAATGTTCGTACCAACGGAACCTGATGGCAACAGATGGAGTGCCAGTCAGACCGGGCCGAACGGGAAGCGGGAGTTTCAGCACACTGTGTACCATCCATCCGGAAAGAATTATGCAGAAACTTTGGCTTGGGATGGATAAAATACCCCGGTTGCTAGAGAAGCACCTACAATGCAGAATGTGCAGTGCCCTAGAATAGAATGTAGCCTAGTTATGTGCCCGATGTGGTGTTGTGCCTTGCCCGCTTACGAGACCATTAAGCGGACATCACGGTCACGGTGGAGGCATTTTTGGAAGACGATCATCTTGTTGTTGCTCCGGTTGTGTTTGTCTGCATTTCATCAATATCCACCAAACCGAACCTGGTTGCGTTTATCATACGCTGTGGCCGGGGCTATTGATGATTCGGTTAGTAGGGTGTGGAACATTCTTGCACCAGACTAGGCATGCTGCAGAACATCCTTCCACGGTTCACCTGAAGGTATGAACATCACCGACAGCATCAGTGGGCAGCAGTGGAACGGTATGCTTACATTCCAGCCCGCGTACCCTACCGTACAGTGTGGCCGTATCTCGGCGCCATTGCACATTGCGCCAGGGATGCAATAACGTTACATAATAATCATATTTATCTCGGAAATTTATAGCCTTCCCCGACAACGAAGCACTTAGCAGCCAATGTAACCAAGGCAAGTGAGACCTTACGAAGCACCAAATATGGTTGTTACCACCGTCACTTTACGGCGCTACCTTGCAATATACCCGATGGCCAACCAACTTTGGTTGGAATTGGGGAGAAATGGAAGAAGTTTCACTGTACGACATCAAGGTCGCTTGTTTAACGACTGCTGAAATATTCTGCTTTGCATTACAAAGAAAAAAACATTTTAAAACTGTCAAAAAATCAGACAACTTGTCACGACAGTACCGGTGATCGAATCCCATCTGGACCGTTCTTTCCTAGTGAGGACCCACTATCCAGCTACATGATATTAATTAGCCAATAAGTAGCAGTATTATATCCATTGTTTGTATCTGTGTGAAAATTAATACATGATTTGTTTTGAACGCCGATTATCCGTACTCATCGGTACTTGACACTGACCGGATAAGCGGATAACACGAAGGATTGTTTTTCACCGCTTCCTGGGTTTCAATCACGTCTCATTGCCTGCATACGGAGTTCGATACCTAATCCTAGGACTGGAATCGGTGGAGAGCAAACGGAGTGAGGTCCAGGATGTTTTCATTGATGGTTTGCTGCTATGCCCTTCATTCTCGTCCTTTCCTATTAGAGTACTAGGTATGGCCCAAAGACCCAATTCTTTTCTGCCTTCGTCGCATTAACAGCCTGTACCATCTCTTCAACTTTCAATCTTCCTGAGTTTTCTTCCGGTTCCTTTTATTACCAGCCACCCAAACCTCTTCCTTCCATGAACATGAGCTTGCATTAGGTTCAGTATAATTTATGTTGATATTTTAAGGATATTTTTTGTTAAACTATTCAGGTGGACGATTCTTTTATTTCCCTTCTTTTATTAGATCGTTAGATTCAACAATTCAACAACAACAAAAAATAATTGATATTTGTTGGAATTTGATCGTATTAAGGAAAATTCATTTATTACGTTACCTCATCCTTTTATAAGGCTAGGTTTTATTTACACTGAAACTTCATCAAATACTAAAGCTAAGTATCAAACGTCAGCATTTGGTTCAATAATTTTGGTGATTATGTCGATCAATCTGATGAACGCCACAAGTTCTCTACGATATTTTAGGAACATCTAATTTCTTCAGTACCATCGCAAGGAACAGCATTTTTAAAAGCATTTCGAGTTTTTTTTTGAACATCTGATTGTAAGTTGCGTCACATGATAAATAAAACAAATCATGTATTGAACCCCTATCCTAAAAGCGTTGTGTAATAGATGGAATGTCCCTTTGTAACATTCTATACTAGACCATTAATTTTTCGCCGTCATCGATTGCAGTTGTTATGTCAAAATCGGCTTTAGAACTGTCATTTTCAAACTGTACGGATAATCCGACTCCCGTTTAAATAACACCCGAATGATTGGCGTTCCATTGTATTAATTATTATCTCTTGTTTGAACAATACCCCAACCAATGAAAGTAGGGAAGTCATGCCGCTTTTATCAAACCTTATAATGTTCCATTCCGTGAACATCGATCGATAAATGTAATGGCACCATTTGCGGCTCAGAAGCACGGGAATAACATAATAATCCTGCAAACTATCACATCCTACAGAGTTGGAACGTTTGTAACTATCGCTAAGTTATTCAACCCGTTCGAAGTTATCACGGTTTAAACCTGATCTAGCGCTGGTTTCGGGTGTCCATGTGGCTCGTGTTAGTTCTCCGGGATTCTCATGCCTAAAGCTGCACCGTGGCCGCCTACGCCATTAGATGCTGATACAGTGCTACCACCCATTTTACAGCACCTTTTCACCCTGGTGTAGTGTACTCTGGTGGATAATTTGGCGCAACTTTGTACGGTCCCGGCAAGTACCATCAGTCGACTGCGCTTTGTGTGGGGTTCTGGTTGTTGAGTTTTGATTTTACGACACTCCTGTGATATGCACCGGAAGGATGTATGCTTGTATGCACGCATCGCACATATGCATATGAACCGTAATGTCAAGGGGGACGGGAACGGGGTGGCCAAAGTACATCGTTTGCCCTACGAGCAAAACCCTGAAGAGGGTTCTCGTTTGAAATATCATGCAGTACATATTGTTCCCTGTCCGCACCAACAAACACAGCACGGAGCGTTGGAAGTGTCTAAGTTATGCGGAAGTTTTACTTAAATACAAAAAAAAATGTCCGTACTCACACATCACATTGCCTTTCGTTGTATTGTGGAAAATAAAAACACGTGTAATAAGTGTGCTCTTAGATGGTACACTGTGTTTAAGGTCTGCAACTTTTACTCGCTTTATGTTTCCGCTTAACAGAATGCTATGCTCAACTTGACTGATTTCCTTGCGTCTGAGGGTGTGTGCGCCACTCGGCAGCAATCGGTTGAAAAGAAATGCTGTAAGATGCAATACATGGCAGGGACACAAGTTGCAAAAGTCGTAACAGCGGTTAACTTTGTTCTTTGCATTATACTTTATTCGGAGTAACTTTATCCTGTCGTGTTCAAAGATAGTTTACTGCAAGCTTGATTATCATGCAATTTCGTTATGATTACTTTTAAACAAAGTGTTGAAACACATCCTATGTCTCTGGTTACAATCTACTGTAGCACACGGAATTTTTTTTAATTTACCATCCTGCTGTATTAATTGTTAATTAATTAATTTTTTAATTTATTAAAAAAATTAAAAAAAAAATTAAAATAATAATGTATAAAATCAAGCGTATGGAGAAACCCATCGATATATGACTGAAGTGTTTCGGTGAATAAGTATTGTGCTGCTATTGTTTGAAATATAATTGTTTTTCCATTGAATGATGCTATAATTAACACTGTTTACTACTTTCGTTCCTTGAATGCAAACCTTTAAATTTGACCAAACAATGCCACGGGAGTATTAAAATATTGCATTAATTTGGCGAAAATTAAGAGAGTCACAATGTTACGTGGAATACTCCGATTTTCATTATTATTATTATTAAAGCTTCCTCAATATGATTCTCTTTGTAAAATACTCACTTGATGGGTCGTGAATCCATTTTTTCTTCTCCGGAATCATCTGCTGTTGGTCCTGCTTCATCTGCATGGATGACACCGAGTCCAACGGTTGTTGTGGCTGCTGGTTGCTTTTATCGTCCTGTGGAAATTGGTAGAAGAAAGAGAAAATGAATTTTTAATATTCGTTCATTTATTTATTTGTTACGTATATGAAACGCGATTAATTGTCATACAATGGCTCGTAAGGTATATGAAATCTGTATTTAAAGAAAATATGATGAAGCACTAAATGTAGACAAAAAGTTATCATAACGAAGATTTTTTTACCGAGCACTTTGCAAAAAAAAAGGAAAACCAAGTAATTCCATTAAAAAAATTAAAACATAATCATGGCGTAAAAGGAAAGAAAATACGACAAATGGCATGAAATTAGCTATTGCAACATGAAGCGAAAAACAAATGAATCGTTGATTCGACATCACGTCCACGCTGAAATGTGAAAGTATGTTCTCGCAACTAACTTTCATTACTGGTGCAATTCACCGGCACCAAAACGGTGGCAAAAAAGGAACGAAAACAGAAGTCAACCGTTTGGTCGGAAATGTTCATATCTAACGCTACAGTGTATTCGACCGGTTCGGAAGTGGGACTGGTTTTCCGTTTTCTTTTGCCGTACGCTTCGCGCTCATTGACTTAATCATTCGCTTTTCCTTGTTCCGAGCATTTCTTAAGTTCTGGGACTGGGGTTTTTTTTTCGGAGGGCTTGAAAAACTTAAAACCTAAATGAAAAAAAAGTTCTGTAAAACATAGGCGAGCTTTATGAGAGGTAGCGCGCATTGAGAAATTACGAATGAATTTTTCCGAATGAAATGTTCTGGGGCCGTGTGTGTGTATGTGTGTGGGTTTGTCAGAGTCGTTTGTACCTTTGGGAATATGCTTTTTAACTTCTCTTTTCGCCAACATTTACGAAGAGTGTTTTTATCCTTTTTTTTAAATACGCTTTTTAATTTCTCCTTTCGCGAACATTTACGGAGAGTGTTTTTATGCCTTGTTCAAAATGATCGCATTCAACAGAAAAAAATGTCAGTTTCATAATAATTGAATGTATTAAAAATTATTATCAAGTGGAAGTAGTTGGACAAAATTGCGAATTTCGGATGATTTGAGGCGTTCTGATTTCGCTGCTCGAATACTAGTTGTAAAAGATTGCATGAAGGTTTTTAGCGATAAAGTTTATTTTTACACAATACACCAACGCTTCAATTCAAATAGTTTATGGAAGCATTTGCACTTTTAAATGAAGCGCGATAAGCCTTAGCAATCTAACTTACAATGTTTTTTTTTTATAAAAGACCAGGCGTCTCCATTGCCTGTTGAATTTGGGAATCGATCAGCAATAGAAATATTTGTTGTAATAATGTTAAACTTAAAAACGGACACCCTATCCCGAGTGTAATCGTAGGAGAAACATAATTTTCTTTGTGAGAAGATAACAATAAATATTTTGTAATTTGGTTTGGTACATTCGATTATAAAACGATTTTGAAAAGTAAAACTGTAATCATTTGCACACCATAATGTAAGTTTTTAGGTCGTGTTGCTCAAAAAGCACTAACCCTGATGATGGAATCATCATCTTCATTTTTTGTGATCAAACAGCATCTATGGAATTTGATGGCAGAATCTCTCGTGAACGCGATGTTCGAAACCAAAGTGCTAACGATGTAAATAATGATACTTCAATTATTATTATTTTTACGCATAATTTGTCATAGCGCACAGGACCGGTCGAACCGGCCAGTGGACTTTCAAATTACCGCCCGATACGAACAGACGGTACACTACACCTTTCCACTTACGAATCTATCGTATATTTCGAGCTCCCACCGGGTAATGCTCATGGATGGGGAATTAAAAATTAATATCCAATTGATTTATGTTACGGGCAAAATAATAATGATGACCATTAATAGTAATACACGTCGTTCGCATCTGGGACGGGCAGCATCGCGGATACCGTGGCGGTGGCGCACTTATTGAAATTATATGAATACACATAGCGAATGGAAATTAATCATAATTGTTATTGAATTGTGCCATCCTCGGGGAATATGCCAAAATGTGTGCGACAAGACATCGATTAAGCGCAAGACAAGGGACAACTACGGTATGTTGCGAATGTGCTTTTGTAATGCAAAGTTCAGCACCGATGATTAAAGTTCGCGCAAGGTGCACCATTGGGTATGTTGGAAACACGAATTGAAATAAATGAATCGAACATTTTAAGCAAACGAGATTATTTGGAAGGGTTCTGCTGGACAGCTGTGATCGTGCGACATGCTGTGGTATCAGTGTCATAAACGATTCAGATTAATTTCACAATGAGTTTAATAATCGCAACTAATGGGCAGAAAGTTGTTGGGGTAGCCGAAACTAATGGGATCGATATGGCTAGAAATCAGGATAAAAATGTTTGGAAAGAATGTGATTAATAGCTAACCATGGAGATTTGATTGCTTTTGTAGTCGAATAGCGTTTGAGACGAACTCTTACATTAATGTTGCTTAAAATTGCTTCATAACAAGGCGCCTAAATATATTGTTAGGCGAAAATGCACACAAAATTATGATCAAACCATTTTATTCAATTTTTTTGTGAACATACACGGATACACGGATTGAAAAAAACACATTTTTCTTTTACTACAAAACGGGCGTGCAGCGGCCAAATAAATACAAATTATAGCAGCGAGAGCAACGATTTACAACATGAGAACGCTCTCCATCGCTCTCAGCGTAGCGTCTTGCTTTCGCTCGTTTGACGCCTTTCGGTGGCTTTTGCGGCAGACGACGATTATTTATGAGTGTCTCTTAATTTCCCCCTTTTGGACCCGGGAGCCATAAATCATCACAGGCTTCGGCACTGTTGGAGATTCATGTTTTGCAAGCGGATCGGCTTGAAATCGTTTTTCTACCGAACAGTGGTGCCTGTGTGTATTGCGTAAAGAAGCAATGGAAGCAAAACAATGATTGGAAAGCGCTTGATTTAGAAGCATTATTAATTATGTACCATTATTCAAATAGCTAAAAAGGCAGTTAAAATTAACATTCAAGTAAACTTAATATTAGAGCAATGCGGCGAAGGTTGGCAATACTGAGAGAAAAATAACTTACACTTTTAATTGTTACAGTTCGTAACGTAACTGTAAAGCTACTTGCTTATGAAAATTCGTAATCAATTGGAGCAACAGGTTTTTGCTGGTATGTTTTGTTCATATTAAAAATAAATGATTTATTGTATGCTTTTTATGGAAAAATGCAAGGCGAACTCGTAGTGATAGAAAATTAATTTTTCACTGCTATAATTATGTAGAGATATTCCTGTTCGTTTTGTAGGTGATGCATCACTCTTGTATGCAAATATTTTCAAAAAGTAATTAGACTTTTGCGACTTAAGAGGTACGTTGGCTTTATATTTTAATACAAAAGAATTAAAATCAAAACACAAGAATTAAAAAAATGTACATATTAAAAACCTAGATACAAAATTTGTTTTTATTTCCATTAACTTTACGATCGTTTGACATTGAACGTGAGAATTTTCAAAACAAATGTTTCAAAAATCATGTGAAATGCGTTAAACTATTCATAACTTTGGTCTAATTATGAAATGAAAAAAATGTTTCGAAAAAAGCGGCCTTATATTTTTGTTTCGAACTGTATTATCGTTTCTAATAATTTATACATCGAAGATAATGAATTCAAGATGCGATAAATTTCACGTGCATATTCATCCTCAGCATATTTCAACCTCAGGATAAATACAAAAAATCAACGCACAAATTGTGCCTTTCGACAAATAGAAAATTAGTCGGATGAAAAAAAATCCGTCATCAGCAGTTTCGCCACCATTTAATCGTTTGTCGTTGAAAGCTTTCGTTTCGTGCGATGGTATGCTTTATGAAGATAAATGATTAAATGCCCTCAAACGTACATCACGGACAGTCACCAGTGCCGGCACGGTCGCAAGAATAACGACAAAGCTAGTAACCGTAGGCACTGTGACTGTGAAGAGATTAAATAAATTGGGCGCAGTGCACAACGATCGTAGACCAATTGAGGAGGAGGTTACGTTCTTTTTTCGTACCAAGTTTTGTTTTCTTTATTCAACCGAACAAAGATTAGCGAGTGACATTACGATTCCTACGCGCCATTTTAAATGTTATCACGGATTACAACACCGAGAAGTGGCTTAAAAATGAGACGTTTGGCTTTTGATGTTCATGATTGGCAAAGCAATTATTTGCAAATCTTTTTGCGATTTAAGAACGAAGCTTAAGAACTGTGGGAGGAATTATATTTATGATTTATTTCCGCCGTCAGGTATGTACTCAGCAAAAACAACATTAAACTGTTAACAAACCTTGAACGCGTGTTAAGTAAGTTCTTCAATGGCACTCGTACGGTAGCTCCGTTCCGCCATTTTACACCATCGCGTTGTTGCGTCAGAAATCAAGACGAAAGGATACCAGCACTACATCAGCTAAATGGAGCATGATAATGGTGTGCATGATTATTGTCTCATCGGTTTAGTTCTGGCTGGTTTCTTTGCCACCGATTTCCGGCCACTTGTCATCACGCCACTTGACAGTGGTGCTACCGTATGTTGACACATGCTGCGGCACGGGTGTAAGTGTCGTACCAGAAGCTGCGGTCGGTGATGTTACAAACACAAACCCATTAGCAAAATGGTGGTGTTACGGACAAACAGCAGTAGCATTATTACCGTAGGCAGGCAGGCCTGTGATGGTGGGTGATGGTTGTGTCGGTCGGAACCCTGCCACAAATGGTAACTTCATTAGGGACGGCACGGGTTCTTAGTGTTGTGGCGTTCTGTTTATCTTCAATTATATCGAGCACGCTTCGTGCCAACATTCTGCACCGGTCTCTACTAATTGTGCATACACACCCTCACACACAATCGCACACCACTCACATATATACTAACTAATCCAATTGCAATATAGCTGGAAGGCAAGTGCGTTGTTCGTACCGCTTGATCGTTTAATGCAATTAAAGTAAATTTCCTTCACCAGTACACGGTACACCGAACATCGAGGGATACATATTTGCTGTGCCATTTTCCATTGGGGAAAGGGGATTTGTGGAAGAACAGGAGTGACTCATTTCTTATCATCCTTCATGCCATTCGAATATCTGAGCAAGAGTCTGGTTGTAACGAATGCTTACGAGAAGCACTGTGTGAAGGTGACATATAGCCCTCAAACACTATGATGCTCTTGTGGCAATTTATTCAAACTTGTACAGGTAAATGTACAGTTCCTTCTCATCTACGATCGTTGCGCTCAATTTCAATGCAATACATCATTCGTTTAGATGTTTTATTCCGGGAAAAAATACGCTTCCAAACGATACCCACACGAGACAGTAAAAACGCAGCCGCAAAAGTTTCCCCGGATGTAGTGAAACACTAGCGCCAATGGTCACGATCATGTCTCAGCAATGCAGATTTTCCCTGCTAAACTACATCGGTACGATGTACCATTGCTAACCATCGTACGGATGATGGAACGAATCGGGTTTTTGTAGCGCTCGGTTATCCTTTGCTCTTCCAGGAATACCAAACAACCGATGGGCAAGAGTTGCGTAGACAACGTTCAGCGTGCAGTGAGAAAAGTAAAAAACGAACCCAAACATATCTATATCCCTGTATCTGCAACTGTCCACGAGTGCTCTACTGACACGTGTCGTATACCGTGTATCTTCCAATTTTGGGTCATCTCACATACCACTGCTGATGGGGTACCTGCACTTCCAATACACATGCTGCCCAGCAAAAGTGGAACCAGATGTCATGGATGCTAAAAGTGTTTTCCGTTTAAGCCCTTTAACTGTTCGCGACCGGCAGATGAAAAGCAAGTAACAACAAATAATGAAAAAAAAATTCACACAGATGTAAAAAAACACGATAGTAAAGCAATTGAAACAAGTTGATCGAGTGTGGGCCAAAGAGCTGTCGTCCGATAGTATCATCCGACAGGTGCACTGCAACAAAGTGAATGTAAATAACGTCAATTTTATTTCCATCCAATTGATGGTCCAGCAACGAGATAGTTCACCTGTTACAAACACCAACTGGAGGTGTGATCTTAAAGGGGAGTTTTGTAAATGTTGATACTAAAATTGTGCGATTTATTTCTTTGAAGTGGAACCAATATAAACAAAAATTAATAAAAAGAATAATTGTGGAAAGAGCTCATATAGGATGTAATTTAATTAAACTATCTTTGCAAAATAGTAAATTGTTGTTATGTAATAACTAAGTGATTAAGTTAAAACAGTAACGAACGAACTAGGAGTTAAAAATAGTAAATATTAAATTTAACACGAAATTAACACTAAAAACTAAATAAAATGATAAATGGTGATATGTTAAAAGGAGTTAATAATAATATTCAACATTTTATTAGAAACCCTTTTTGTATCCTTTAGAAAGTGACATGAAGTGACAAGGACAGTGAATGTCCTTTATGGATTATTATTATAATACGATATGAAACATCATTTCAATATAAAATGGATGGCAACAATTGTTCAGAGCAGGGAGAATAATTTTAAAAAGGTAGAGCGAAAAACCACTAGTCACATAATGATTGATGCACCCGGAACATTTATACACAACCCTTCAGCTAAGATCCCAACCCCATCGCACAGTGAACGATAAAATGAGTTAATTACTATTTATCACCATCATCACTTCCATTGCCGAGTCATCGCGACGCGTCAACATTAATGGGACGCAATTTAAAAGTCAATCGAAATGCGAAGGAAAGAAAGCACCCGGGATAGTGTAATACAAAAATGTTGGTTTTATATTGCCCCCAATGCTCTTTCGTTTGCAAACATGTGTAAAACCGCTGGTCACAGTGCGATGGAAATGTAAAAAAAAATATGGAAAGGACAAAGTAATTAAAATTCTACCAGGCACGTAGGACAGCTACGAGGTACTGCCAGCTGCCACGGTCAGTGATGACTCACCGTGTGTCATTATTTTCGCTTTTCGTTCCCTTTTTCCCCCGCTGCTGCGTCCTGCAGTGTGTGCAAGGGCCGGCAATCTTAGGTGGAGCAAAGGTTAATAAGGCGGGGCCGGGTGGAAAAGGCGTGAATAAAATTTAAATTTTATAATTATTCCTATCCATTGCATCCTTTTTTTTATGTGGCCCTTTGGCTACCGTCGTTTTGGGACTCGTTCGGCTAAAAATTTTCATTACTTTATTACGAGGCTCGGTGCACAAATTCAGTCCCAAACGACGATTGACGGACACGGATATAGTGAGCGTTGTGCAAGGTGGGGAAAAAAAATGCGTCCCACTACTCCGTCCGATACAGGGCTGCGAACGATACGGGTACGAACGTTGCGAGTACGGCAGCCGGAAGCTTAATGTTTGCCGGATATTTGGCAAAATTGCCTGTGAAGCGGTTTCAGCGTTGATGTTGTGAAGCTTTTCGTTTTGCTCTTCCTCACTCCGGTTGCTGAACGCTGCAAGATAAAAAAGGTAATGTGAAACCTCATTTAAAACCCCATCATGAAGTTTAAAGAAAAAAAGGGGGGAACGCCATGGTAGAAGAGCCACCATCAAAGGGGCACGTAAAATGCGGAAGAATCATCCCACGTGCTGCTTCTTTAAACACCACCCAAATGATGGTAGTGAAATAAAACTTTACGATGCACACGCCATAGATTAAGTGAAAGTTTCGCCTTTGCTGCCGTGCATCGTGCGTCGGTCGGAAGGCCCAAGTGCCGAGGCAAAATTTCGAATCGATTTCCGTACGACAGTTCGATCGACGGTACGCCCCACCGATCGGTGCGGGCGTGTACGCTCTCGTACTTTACGGTCAATCGAGCGCCACTGACTGTAAAATAAACTCGCAACCTAAGCCAAAATGGATTAAGGTCCGCTCTTTGGTGCTTGCCTTTGTACTAAGCTCCGACTTGTGCGGGTTGGGATGGAAAAAAAAATATTTATATTACACTAAAAAAATGTAAATGACTGTGAAGGAATTGAACAAAATTGCGCTTGGTTCAGCGCATTAATGGCATTCACCCAGCCGGGCTTACCGTTTGCAAGAAGGGGAGTACTAGCAGCTGCCCTTTGTCAACGAAAATTTCCTTCACCCCCCTTCACGTGGAAGCGCGTGTGTGAGAGTACGGGACAGAAGGGACAGCATCTTGTGGGCCTTGTAACCACGATGACAGGCGAAGGTCACACATAAGACGACTCACGACGATCGTTCAGCTTGAAAGGAGTGGTGCGAGAGACATGGGAAAAGGGATGGAAGAAGGACGATGTGCGTGGGGAAAAGGAATTCATAAACATGCACATATACTTTTATTGTTATTTACCACTCAACGTTGCTGAAACACTCACACTCGCTCTGTTCTCTGTAGTGGAAGCAAAATACAGTGCGTCACACAATATTTATGCACTCGGAAGAGTAAATAGTTAATCTACAGTGTATTTATTACACACTTTTGAAGAAAATTTTATTGGGTTGATCAACATTCCACACTTTTTTTGATTAAACAATAAAATTATTAGTTAATCTCAAAAAATAATACAATAAGTCATGTAAAAAAATATAAAAATTATTATCTAAATTATTTTAAAAAAAATTATCATAGCATCCAATCAAACAATATTGCGTTACGGACAGTCTTCAGATTAATAAATATTTTGCAGCAGAGTCTTTTAATGCATCAGATGAATCAAGAGTCATGGGTAGTGTTGGAAAAATAACGTCTGAGAGCCTCACTCGCTCTACTCACAAATTTGACTGAAGGAGTAACTTATACTCACTGGTGGAAGAGGAAAAGAAATCTCATGTTAGACCTCGCATGAAAAAAGAATCTAACTACATGGCTGCGTCATGGCTGCGTGACTTACAAATCATGTGGCAAGAAAAAATGAGGCAAAAGCATAACACCACCCCACGGAATAAGCAAAGAGAGACTTAATTTTTTACCTCACTCAATTGAGTACTTCGCTCTGCTCAGCTCACCTAAGTGAGTTAGATGATTAAAACAGTGGTCCTTAGTCATTGGGGATCAATTTTTAAATATTCTTGATTTTTTAAATACAGTTTCTTGTGATAACACTTTGCATGCATATAAAAAAATTTAACTTTTGGTAATTTTCAAATTCATATAAAAATTAGATACTCGAACTTATCATTCAAAATAAAATAATTCAGCTATGAGAGAACCTTCAAATAAGCCGATTCAT
The DNA here is from genome assembly GCA_000349025.1 of Anopheles minimus. Classification (NCBI taxonomy): domain Eukaryota; kingdom Metazoa; phylum Arthropoda; class Insecta; order Diptera; family Culicidae; genus Anopheles; species Anopheles minimus. The sequence goes on from KB663610.1 coordinate 24,746,789, forward strand.
TCATTCGGGCTAAGAATTCATTACGATTCATGAATCTGAATCAGATTCACTCACGCTACATTCATTGATCAACGATCAATGACTTAAAATGTTAATTTTAAAAAGTCATGAAGTTTGTTTACTGGTGGTTCTAGAATAAACTGTACTGAACGGCAGTATGACAAAAACAAAAAAAAAGAATTTCCCACAGCACTAGTCGAGACCCAATCTCCGACGAACTCGTATCGGAGATTATGATAATTTGTGTAGCAAAATTGAAAGCCAAAGTATAGCGACTTGAAGGGAGAAGACACAAAAAAAAACAAATATAATGCCCAAAAGCGAAGCCGAGCGGCTGCGTGCATGTAGATGAGGACATTCTGTTTGCTTTATTTGTCTTTCTCGGGGTCTAGCTGTGCTAGTGCTAGTGATCAATTCCGTACATCGCACGGTGACCTTTAGCGGAGCCGGCGGTGAGGGTTTTTGCATGCGAATGGTTCTTATTCCCAATGTAGCATCATCATTTTTTCATCATCTACGGGAGCTCTTGCGGGAAATGTGAGGCACTCATAAACCTGACGCGTGGTTCTATGTGAAGCATAAAAAAACAAAACAGTCAAACCCTTCGGCATGAGCAAGCATGGATTTGGAACTGGGTACGGGCACGAAAAACATCGACGACGGTAATCTTCGGTGAAGTCATCCGCCACGGGAAGACTATCGAACGAAAAAAAAGGGATACTGCTTTCTGGTCGGGGATGGATTTGTACCCAAAACCAACCAAACCGGAGAAAAAAAATCTAACAACTTCTTTATCCACACTCGGATTACACAATATTTAGCTGTGTACATGGCTATTCGATATTCTGCAGCAGATGGTACACCCGTTATAGGGTGCCCCTTTGAAGAGTGTGTGTGGTTCTTGGGGAAATGTTTTTGTGTGCGTTTTTTTATTATTCGTCGAGAAGGTGTGTTTGCCGCCGGAGGAAAAAAAAACTTTTTTTCTCTGCCCTTGCGGGACCTAGGAAAAAGCTTTATTTTTACCTTTGCTAATGGAACAAGCGTATTGAAACCGCAGGCCAAGAACCAATACATAATGTGTGGAAGCTTGAAGTTGGCGAAATACAAAAGTTATTCTCAGCCACACAACGCGTGACATTCAGGTGGGTGTTGCTAATGTGATGACATGTTTAATCATGATTTCTCTCATTGAGTGAGAAACAATGGATTACAGGGAAGGAATCTGAACAACTGGAGCATACCGTGGTAGTTCATAGTTCCTCCCAATCTATATTCGGAAAAAGAATTAACAATTACTAGAATCATTCTGGCATTGTTTCGAAATGATGATGCTGTTTCTGATAAATGACAAGTAAGAACGGTTGATAAATCATTCTGAATGGTAAACGTGATCCTAAATAAAGCAGCATAATACGGTTGTATGATCAAATAGAATTGATTTGAATTAATCAATATGACGTTCATCGTATTAAATGATTTTGGTGATGTTTACTACTGAAAATGTGGTTCAACGGTCGAAGCTGCAATGTAAACTAAATCACATTTTCAATCAATAAACAAAAAATAATTGAATTTCCTCACTGGAGACCAAAGTACCATCAGTTCAAAGTTCTTCTTAAAAAAAAATCTTTTTAATTACCTTTGTATTTTTTGGGTAACTTTTTATGCACATAAAAGGTACACCCACCAACACCCAATCCGTTATCGATTATGGCGCAAAAAAATGCATAAAAAAGTAAGCTTTTGCCACTAGTCGATCAAAAGCACCGAGAGGAGATCGAAAATGGTGTGCCGGTGTGGTGATGTTGTCATTAAAAATCATTATCAAGCATATGCTGCACACGTTCCGGTTCTTCGCAAAGGGGCACAAGCAAACAAACACACGGAAACGGGCAAATATCGAGCGGAAAAACGGTTGGTGTGAAAAAGTGCAATTTATTGCTGAGCAAAGAAATTCCCGCAAATGGCCAACAAAACGCATACAGGGGGGGTTGTACGTACCCGAATTTATGCACTGTGAACTCGGGGACACTTTTTATCCCTCCCAAGCACTGAAGGGGTTGTGGCAGGCTGGATCCACTACGGTGGATGGAAATGTGGTTTGTAAATATTGCTTTTCCGGCCCTGTTTTTTTTTGTTACGCCCCGGTAGCGCGTTTAATCGAGGTGAAATTATAACAAACCATTCTAGCGCACTGGGTTTGTAGTTGTTGCACGGCTGGGAAATGCCAATATGTCACCAGCGAGTTTTTTCCGCGCCCTTTTTTCCAGCCTTGAGTTGCGTGGGTCTCAAATGGTAACACATTCCAACCGCTGGTGCAATGGCGGGTCCATGGCAAATTGCAATTTACCACGGACCGGTAAAAGAAGCGTCAACTAACAGCACTACAACTAGTTGCTGACATTTAGCCAGCCCGTGTTCCGGGCTAACCACATGTTGGCGTGGCTAGAGCAAATCGCAAATAAGCTTCCGCCCACACGGTTAGTTTCCGCACCTAAAGGGGGGGTCGTATTTCGATTTTTTTCTTTCTCCGGAGCGCAAGGTGTACCGTTCCATTACTCCGGAGCGTTCGAGCATATGCCCTCAGTGCTGCTATTTACGATTACTTCGCGAACTTGGTGTTGGCGCCTAGTTTTTCTAAGGGTTTTATTTTCGTTTTATTCTGGTGTGAGTTGGACCACTACCAATTCAACAAGGTGTCAGCAATAACAGGCAATGGAGTAAGACTTTGTGAGGAACGAAGTGAGTTGAAAAGCAGTTTCCCGGTTGGGGGAAAAAGGAAAACAACTGAAGCCTTTCGCATCCGCTGGAAAGTGCCGAGGCAGCAAATTCTATAAAACTCAATGTGAAGCAAAAGTTGGGTTGGGGTTGATTCGAAAGACTAACCTCCGAACACCGTGTACAACCCATCAGTGTCACACTGTACCGTACGGTATGGATTAATTAATTAAGTGCCACACATTTATGCGGCTACGGGAAGGTACAGGGGAACAGGGGAACAGGGGAGAGGGGAAACATATACATCTAGATTGTTGTTCACCTAGAAAGCATCCTACCAGTAGAAGCACTTTAAACTCTCATTTCAATCAAGGCTATTGGATGGATTTCGCAATGGTGTTCCCGGTTTCAATTCTCTCGACTACCTATGTAAATGTTGACTTTTACTGTGCACCGACAATGTAAATTCAATCTCGGAAGCCTCAACAACGTCCTTCAGCACCATCAATCCAACCACAAACATAATCCGAATCGCTCGATACAGGAACCCGATATCTCTTAATCTGCGCCCGGTGACCCATGTAATTTAAAATGTGTGTGGTTATTTGTTTTGACAGATTCTGGGAAATGTATTACAATTGAATAAAAAGTAGTCTTCTTACGGAAGCTAAAGGGCCTGCAAAATCCGTATCGTCGCAAGCCAGAAATGGAGGGACATTTTAAAGGGTTTCTCTTAACAGGTCACGTCACTCAACATTACCTAGAAGTTTGGCCCAAGCAAAAAGGATTCGAGGTTCATGAACCGCGTGAAAGACTGAACCATACCCATAGGTGTTGGTGTTTCTCGATTAAAGTGTGTGTGTGTGCTTGTGTTGGGATAGTATTTGTTTGCCTTTTGCATGAATTCCAACCATTCACGAGGAAAGGACCGGTGCGTTCGCTACCAGAGGCTAAACACACTTCATCTTTTCTGCTTGCTTGTTTTGCTGCGGTGGTTTGGCAAAATCTAATTAAATTTCATGCCAACATTCAAAACAAAAGCGCAACAGCGACCATCGTCGCGCTGCGCTTCCGGAGGACAAACATTTGGGGGGGACAATCAGCACGACTGGAATGTATGGTACCGGGAACCGTAATCAAATTACTCCTGCTGCACCCGCGTTCCGGTCTTCTGCTGTACCGTTAAAATATAATATTCATGATGATGTGGGTTTTCAGAAAATTTCACACTGCTCAGTTGTTTTTTCTTCTTCTGCGCTGCGTTGCGTTTTGCTGCACATCAAGTGCAAGAATACACGGACGATTACGCAAATACCCGCGTGCCAAACGCCGGGAAAAGCTGGCTGTCAGGCGGATCTCAATTTGTATTGAGTGCTGGAAACAGTTTAATATCTACGACGTGTAGATACGTTCTGTGGTTTTTTGGGTTCGGTGTAAGCGGAACGGCACGGCAAGGCAAAACAATGGCAAATAACAAGACGCAATTCAGATCGCTCGTGTAGATCCACGAGGTTTTGAAGCGATCAAAACAACTCAAAATTGTTTTTTTATCATTCTCTTCTGGAGCTCTGCGCCGCTGAGTTTTTGGGAAAACAATGCAAGACAAAGTGCACGAGCAGAATCCAGTGAACCGTAACCGGGCAATGGTGCAACAGTGCAAACATCACAAGTATTTTATTCGAAACGATTTGGCACGGTCGACGACAATAACCTGACAAAACAGTCGTCGTCAGTTTGCGAAGGGATGCAGAACTTTCAAGATTATTGTATTGTTTTTTTTTCTTCTTCTGTGTGTTATTGTACCATCCCATCGCCCCGGGAAGTTTGCTCAGCACCATGGAAATGTTTAGCGTGGAAAGCTGACGGGCGAGATGGAATGAAAAAAAAAGCGATAGTCACCACATCGGTTGCAGTTGAAAATATGAAGCGTTAGCAACGTTTAGCTAGATTAAGAAAAAAGCAGACACGAGGTCCTTACGATGCTCATCGTAGCGATTGAGTGGATGTTTCGAAGTGGAAAAAGTGGCATAACTTTTAGCGCTGATTTTAACGGCACGTTGCAATGTTCGGGTCAGTTTGTTTGTTGCGGTTTTGTCTCCTTTTGTATAGGGTAAGCAGCAAAGCAAAAATTGTATAATCGTCCGGGCAAGATGGTAAACGTGCCAAAATCTGTACGGTTCACCAGTCCGTACAATTGATTAACTGTGGTGCGTTGATGCGTGGCAAAATGGGCGTACGTGATGCAGCGGAAACCGCCGGTAAGGTAGTTTGCTCACAATCGATGACACGATACGTCTCCATCGCCATACGATCGATCAGAGACAGACAGTTAGGCGCCGGACAATTTGAAAAGATGTTGTCTGCGTAACGTTTCTTCAGTCTTAGCTGAGGCGAAGAAACTATACTCGGCCTTCTGGAAGCTGGCGGATATGGCATCGGATACGTTATTATGGATTTTGTGTTTGTTTTCTTTATACTATCTTTAAAAACAGACACACTGTGACTAAGGAGTAGGATTCATTTTACAAATATTTAGCTAATTTATTAGTTTACTTGAAACATCGACAAGCAAGATCAGTAAAGCTGAAATATAAACCAACCCTCACCAGTGTTTTTAATATAAGTTAGTAATGTGTGTTTCGTTCAGCAAACAAAAGAGGAAACATACAAATATTTCTTTCGTTCTTTTTCCGTACGACTCAAGAATAACACGCATCGTTCCGGTCGCCGAAGAAACGCACAGCCCTACCACGTGCCGTTGCTCAAGTTCCATCCGAATGGCAACCATAACCGGCGAAAAAAAAAAGAAACAACCATTACGAAGCCGAATATATGCTACACGCTGGTAGTATCGGCGTGAAACGGCACGTACGATGGTAACACACGATGGTTTATTTTTTCGACAAATACGCAGCTTCGAGTATCTATCGGTAGGGTTTCTTTTCACAGCTTCTGTTGTGTTTTCCTTGCAAGCAAAAATATACACACGACGAGACAGGGAAGAGCAGCTTCAGTGAAGGTTGAGGAAGAACAAAAAATAAAAACGTTAACTTCACTCGCTGTCAATTGTGTACGTAGCAGGTATATGAACAGCATAAATGTTTGCCGTGTGCTGAGCATTCTTTGCCGCCATTGGAAATATAAAAATATCATCCCTTCGAGGGTAATGTTGAAATATTGTTGCATGATACTTGAACAAACAGCTGGGTAAATTGCCATGCTGATGTTTTCACCGTAAATAAGTAATGTTTGAAACAATCTTCAATGGCTAACACAAAACATTTCCAAAAACACACTGAGGACAGCTTATAATATTTCGTTTTGTTGATGAGGATTTTTTTGTTGCGAATTGACTTTCTACCGGTCATTGTTCTACTTAGAACGACGATCCTCTGCTCGATCGATTTAACCCTCTATGATCGTTAGCGCCCTCTACGAACAAACAGTCGAAACCAGCTGTCATATTCAAATCGACCGTTAAACAATGTTCAGCACGTGGGCCAAATAAATTTAATTTAGTGTCTGTCGACTTAAAACTTACTTCTTACTAAGTCTGTCGACTTGAGGCTTGTTCTGTAGTGAAAGTTTACAAATAATATGAAACAGTTCATTTAAGCATCAGAAAACCATAGTCTGTTTCGACTTCGAAACATGAACGGTCGGAAATGAAAAATTAAACGACCGTTCTAAGACCGGCACACGAGGCTCGTAAAACTGCTGACGTTGGGCAATGATGACCACGGTGACATTTGACCGTGGTCGGCTTCGGTAATGGTGATGGACAGTAATTACAACGCTGTACACTGCACTGCACCCTGCATTAATTCCTCACCACGGCTCGGCTACCAAAACCACACGATGAAGCCATTTTTGACCATGTGAGCACGGAACTGCGTCGTACGTTTGCGTTCCGTCCGCTGCTATGGCAGTGATAGAAACGGTGCTATGGTTGCCAAAATTTTGCTTATACAGCATCCGAATTGACTAACGCGCTGACGGTGAATTCCGCTGTTACCATGCGCCATGTCCCATAGCTGTTGCTGCGGAACGTATAACGTAGATCATTGTCGTGGCTTTGGACGGAACCGGGCCTTTGCGCGGGCTGCGTTTCCGGTTGCAGCGTGCAAGTGCATTGTGTCAGGTGCCATGGTGATGATCCACCATCCCAGGTGGCCTCGAAATACGATGACCTAGCCCGAATTGCCTACTGCACATAATTAAAGTCGCCGCAAGCCCAGCATACACACCGGTAAGCAGCAGTTGGTGCAGAATGCGACAGCAATGCACCGGGATGCATCAAAACGCCGCATGAGTGACGGCACTACAAACAGTGGCTTTGAATTGAAAGGCTAACCACCACCACCCGGAGTGGCTTTAGACGTTTTTGCTTCACTGTGGAAGAAACCACCGATGACCACCGGAGGAAATGGCCAGCTTTTATTATCATAATCAATTTATTATACATTAGGCAGGGATGAGGGACCGTAGCTTCCGGTACCTTAATATCGAACGCAATGCACCTGCCTACGCGGGGAACGCATTTGCTAGGGTTCACACGCACATCGTTGTGTGGGAGAAGCAGAAATCCGATTCCCAAGTATTGAAACACTTGCGCTGTGATAGTATTAGACGAGCTACAATCGATATAGGTGGCAGGATCAGTGCAATTAGTAAAGTGAGGTTAAGTGCGATTACTACCATCCCATTGCGAACGTTGTTGGACGGGGAACGGAAGCGGGTAGTGAGCGTTGCAACGTTTCATCTACATTCGATCCTTAACACCCTCATTTGACAGTGAAACCCTCGGTACATCAGGACATTTTAAGACGTTTTCAGCCATTATAAATGTCAAACGTACATACGTACGCACAAAACTGCCTTTACCGTCCCATCTATCAGCGAGATAAAAGGGAGTTCCGGATAGCTTAGTTCGAAGAGGGGATGCAACACATCCCAACGAAGGCCATCCAGGCTCGTTTATAATTCTAGCCCATTATGCACAGAATGGATGCATCATATCGACGAAGGTAGGAACAGATGTTTCGTATAATCTGATAATGAATAATAAATCCTTCATATGCTACTTTGAAATCCGTTCCAGGTAGTCGATACATTCCGCCAACTGTATTCATTGCACACATTAATCCGTCCACTGTACGTGCTTCTTCTCAGTATGACATGAAATTGCACAACACAGCTTACATGCTGGTTTCTATTGTTATTAGCCGACAAAGAGATGATTTAGATTAATTAAATCATAATCTCACCCATGAATTCACGCCGAGCGGGATTTTTGTGCCGAACGTATACGAAATTCCTTGTAAATTAATCTTTGACCTGATGGGTGATAAATATCGTAGCAGCTGTTCAAATATTTATCATTTCTATCGAACTATGTATGGTGTATGTTCAGATTATACGAAGCATCCATACACTGTAGAGTTATTGAACACAAATCCTTTTTCTAATTGCAATATAGAATAACAGATCTACGATCTGAGCAGTGTCTAAACTCAACCAAACACCATTGATAATTAATTTTATAAGATTACAGGCTCAAAATACCAAAAGCAAAAGCCAGAAAGACAAAAAAATAACGCTCCAATTACAGCAGCTAATTCCACGCAGCCGTTGTGTGTGTGAGTGTGTGTGCGTTCACGCATGAAAAAGCTTTCCCGGGTTCGGTTGCATGTGCGTTACGCAAATTTAAGCTCAACAATAATTCACGCTCGTTTGACAGAAATAACAATATTAATAATACTAATAATCCACCCTGATGTTCGAGTGCTATTGGTGGAGAAAAAAAAAACAACAAACGAATGCAAAATGAACGGAACACACTCGATGCGGAAGCTGTTTTTTGTATACCGGTTTTTGGATAAAAATTGAGCTGACGGTAGAAACATATTTTATAGCCGGGGAGGATGTACCACCACCATGCCGCTTCGTGGCTTTATAGCATAAGTTATGATGTTAAAGCAAAACAGCATCCGGCAGCATGCTTGCTGATGTGAAACCAGTTCATTCGCATCTGTTTCTTCCTGTAGTGAACCCAACCAAAATATAGGCTAGGCCAGTGGTCGGCAAACTTCTTGGTTTGAAACAGAATGTTCAATTTAAAAAATTTATGTTTAATTATTATTTGTGTATGACAATACGGTTACATAGCCGTAATAATAGAGCAAATACATAAATAAACATTTTTAGAGTACATATAATATTACTAAACTTTAGCTGATACTTTCATAGTGTAGAAAGGAATATGAAAAATAAATCATTTGATCATACCTCATATTGGAAATGTGTATACCACTAGCGTATCGACATAAAAATGACTGCTGGCTGCAGTATATCGCTGTTAAAAATGACACGGCGTCGTTGTATACGTGGGCACCATGTTCGGGCCATCGGTCATCGGTCAAATGACCATTATAGCAGCGTGGAGGCTGCCATCGATCTAATAGAATAGTTTGTCGACATTTTGGTCGACATAATCGAGTTTAGCTGGAAGAAAGCAAATAAATAGAGGTGAACCGTAACGCGTAACAAGACCTGTTTGTGGTTTTATTTTTCGCACAAAGTTTATCTACAAATCCTTACAACGTGTTTCTTTCACAACAATATTGTTTGTACTACCAGCAGCAGTTGTTTGGTTTAAGCATATTATTAGCATATTGAATTATCGGAATATTTCTACAGTTTAAATAGGTAAAAATATATGAAATACTTGATTTTAAAGCCTTATAGGCAAACAATTTTACTGATAAGGAATACAAAATATCTCAAAAGTTTTGTTAACAGTATTAAGAATAGTAATAGAAGTAGTTATTTCTGGAAAAATGTATAATACTTCACACGTGTTCCATTAACTCAAATTTTATTAGTTAAACCATAACACAATATTAAAGAAGATTACTTTTTCATGCATCTTGAGGAATTTTTTTTTACGAAAAAAAAAAATAAGCCATAGAGCTTATAAAACATAATATGTAATTAAAAAAAACTCGATATTACAGTGAAAATAATAAAAATTTCTTAACCTGTCTTGTTCTATTTACCTATTTTGTCTAATATTTAATGTAAAAAGTTAGCTCAAAACTCAATGCTGCCAATTAGTACTAATTCTTAAGGTAATCTATTTAAAGTAGTCGAGGGGTACGATCATAAAGAATGTCGGAAGAATCCCAAGTTTTCGAAGAAAACAATATACAAAATTAATGTGACGTGATAATATGTGACGAAATTTCAGCAACCAAAAATTGCCGACCACTGGGTTAGGCTTTTTGAAATTCCGCATTCCGTGCATTTCGCTCACCTGACCTATGCATTTCCGATGCTAGCGCGAATGAGGCAGGTGTGAATTTGTTAGTGCTATTTTGGATAATTAACCACATCACCGATTGAACTGTTGGTGGAGCGCAATACAAAAACGCATCAACATCAAAGCGCTAACATGCGGTAGAAAAGGTGAAATTGGAAACTGAGCGACGTGGAGCAGGAAGATAATTGCGATCGGACTTTTTTTTGGTGCCCTGCTGTTGTTGCTATTGCTGCTACAGGCACCCATCCAGATCGGCAATCAAGCGTCGAAAGCTGAGCCGTGGAAAACTCGCACCACCATGCACCGTTTGATGGCGGTCAGGACGGATGATGGTAGCATATTTGCACAAATTATACCCAATCCGGGCGGTAAATAAATACCCGTGCCGAGGGACACAAAATATTTGCAAATTTGAATCAGCCCGTTGGTTGCTCGATGTATCGGGGGGGGAAAGGCGATAGTGAGGACGTGGGTTTGTGGCGTGATCGGATTATGCAAAGGCAGAACCCGTGCAGTGTGACTGTGAAATCGATGGATCGTTGTTGCGCGGACAGAGTGTACAGAAGTTTATAATTAATTAACGAACGTTTGCGTTTTCACGTTCACGGCGCAGAAGATAAGTGCTCTACCGTTCGTGTACGGTCCACTAGCATGCGGGGAATATTTTGTGTTGTTTTGTTATTTAAAAAAAATACACTGCACCATACGGAAGCTTTCGAAAGTCTCGGTGGGATAGTTTGTGTGAAATAAAAAAAATAAAAATCAATAAAGCTCCGTGATCGATTTCGTAAGCGGTGCCGCAGCAAGCGTGGTTTATCTTTCCTATCGCCATAATTCAATTATGGTTCGTCGTGTCTGCCGGTTTGTCTTGATGCGAAGACAAAGGGTCAGAGACTTTTGTGCGAAATGGCAACAGCAACACAACGAGAACGGTAAAGCTAACCCCGTTGCGGCGGGAATGTGAACGAAATTTATGACCGTTGACAGTAGACCAAGTCGACTTGTTGCACTTGTTAAGCTTCACGGGGAGTTTTTGTTTTGATTCTGTAGTTCAGTTTTTTAATAAACAAAATGAACCTTTTACTACTTATGCATATTCCAATGCGTTTTTTTTTTGTTGAATATTAGCTTATTCTTTTTTGACATAAGACTTCATATTAAACGATGGCGTAATAAATTACCAAATTAACTACTTAACAAAACAAATCTACCTAAGTTGACTGTTTGTTTCTACTCTTGCTATTCTGTGCTTTTACTGCTTTGTGGAAATAATTTTAAGTATGAGCTACTAATAATTCACTGAAGGTTAACCACATAATTTTACTAATATTTAAATCTCTTGCCATGCGCTGTAGCTTTCATGTTAGGTTTTATTAGAAATCGTAAAGAGTTGCAATAAAATGTTTGCAATTTTTAATGATATATTTTTTATTATTTGTTTTGATGTTTGTTGAACCATCTGCGTTAGCGTTTATTTAATTATCGAACTTTCTAAAATATTTGAGGCAATGATAAATTTAAATGTAAATGTTACTGCTAGCTCAAGTGATAAATTTTTGTTTTGACATTACATAACATTCGACAGGATGAAGAAACATATTGTTGGAAGGAATTAACAAAAGACAAAAAAGAATTAGTAACAATACGAAGACCTAAATTGCAATGAATAATTTAAATAATGAATAATTTACAGTCTACCACTGTTTGTTCAATAATTGAAGCAAACAACTTTGACAGTAATCATTCAATTTCATTATTTTGAAGAGAATGAATAATGATACTGCTGAAAAAATAAATAAACATCCCATTCAATAACGTAGTTCAAACAAAATGTTGAATTTATATTACATTCTCATCAGCACAACCGAACAATTGATAGGAAACAAAGCATCGGTTATACAAAAAAATAAAACCACCGAAACCACAACATTTCCGTCGGGATCACGCATTCATACGAAACGTTGGCAAATTTATTCCATTTGCTCCGTTACACACATTTTTCTAACTTCCCATTACCGAAAGTGCTACACACCTCAATCAGTTACCGGGGGGTGGCAGCAGATAAAAAAGGAACTGCCACATCCAAACGCCAAACGAACGCTACAGGTGAACACTGGGAAGTGTCGTATCCGGCCCGAACATGGCCCCCGGGTTGGTAGCGCGTTTTACGAACCGGGAGCCATTTTCATTTAGAATGTCATTCTGTCAAGCATTTTATTCGTGCCGGCAACGGTTTCTCCCACGTTCTTGGTCGTAACGAAGGAAAAAAAAGTACTGGGTCGAAACGATTCCGCTTTATCATGAATTAGAAACGAGAATCGCGAGACTGTCTCACTAAGATTGGGCTCCATGTTGGCGGTCGGGACAAGCGAAGCGTATGTGATTTTTATGCCCCGAAGGCAACGATTAGGAGCTGTTGCTGCTCGGGACGGTTTTGGGAGTCGACCCACCCTGCCCACTATTTTCTATGGATGGCAGAGCTTATGCTGGCATCGGGCAAGATGAACATGCGGCACAAGATTCGCGCCTGACACTTCGCCAGGGACGTGATAAAAAATTAATAACCCTACAGAGAAAATCCATTTTCACGCGATATTAACCGGTTGGTTGGGATCGAAACGGGCAGTGCCTGCAGCCGACAGTTTCTCGTTACGGAATCGAAACCGGGGTTCAATTTTGCCGACGAAATCAGGCGACACGCCGGGAAAACCGGGGAAAAACGGGAAGAGCCTTTTGTTGAAAGGGTTTTAGCGGAAATGGGGTGGGGGAGGGGGGGTTGGATGGGGCGGGACACATGGTACATGAATTGATTTTCCATTCGGTCGACGAAGCAAACGATGGTACGATGCGAAGGTGCGTTCCGTTCATTGCCACCTGTGACGAATGGATTTCCATTTAGGATTTTTTCGGGACAAAGAAAGATGGCTACCATACCGCGTGAGCGCACGTCCTCGGTGGTTTGACACAAGCATTATGGCGAAAGTGTTATTCGTTGTTCTGCTCGTTCCCTCCTGTGTCATTTCGGAGTGTTCATCCGGGAGACACACCAGCAGAAAAAGAAAGGGGAAGATACATGCTTCCCGTCAGATATATTGGATGCCGCAAGGCCGTTTCCGGTGATGTACACCGTTACTTGACAGCACCACCGTAAGGGCGGTGAGCTAAAATGTAAGCCCGGTCAGGGCAATCGCTATTTCGCAAACCTATTTCCAGCGACCGAATCGCAATTTGCCGATGGCGGCGGCCGTGTGCTTCAGCGAAACCCCGAGAACGAGCAAACGCGAACAAACGAAAGCCATCTGTTTTGTCGATTTATTTTCGTGTCCGCTGCCCGGTAAAGGGGTCGGCCCATTCGTGGCAAACCAACGCAAATGGTAGATCCCGGGGAAAAGTCTCGTATTTCTTTTCCCCATTCTTTTTTTTTTTGTTTTTCCATCCCGCAGGAAAAATCCGACCACTCGGATACGGAGGGCGCCTGCCGAAGAATCCACAACCATGCGGTACGTCCTATTACCGACATTTTCATACAGTGAAACATTGGTACTTGCTTGCTTTGCCAGCGTTACCGTGGAATGTAAGAAATAGCTCACGCACAACCATCCGGTGGTATTTTGAAGCAAAGGGTCCCCCGACCCTCTTACGAGGGCCATATTCCGCATTAAGGCGAGGCAAGACATGGGAAACCTTAGTGCCAAACGCGTAGGTAGGCACCAGGAGTAAGATCATAAAGAGAGATTTATCTTTTTTCCATGACCGGAACCAGTGGCCTCGGGGGCGGATAGCAAACCGAAACCGAATATGGCGCCGTGTTGCTATGCTTACTTCTAATTTTCTGGCTACCCTAGCTGCATCAAAAGGTTCTTGCTACACTTTTTTTTCGCTGTTGGAATAAGTAGGGACGAGAGCCTTTTTTTTCTTATCGTTAGCATTTCCGGAACGAAGATTGGATTATCGGCAAAGGCATCAATAGTATTATCGTCGATGGCGTATTACCAGGGTTTAGGGAAGATTTTTAATGGTCTAATTCGGGTTCATTTCATTACACCTTATTCTACTATCGTATTTACGCTTTATCGTTGATGTTATCATCTAACGTACTATGATTTTCGTCAAAACAATGCTTCATTCAGGTAATTTTTTCTGTTCAAAAATATGACTTCAGCTACAAATATTACTAGAGTTATATAACATTTGATTCATATTACTATTTCAAGAGTAAAATTACTTTTCTTTTTAAATATGTTTTTTTAAATTCTCTATGGTTGAAGAGGATGATTTATAAATCGGAATTGATATTGATGTTAATGGCTTTGTTCCAAACACGTAATAAAATGTTAACAGGAACTAGCTCAAGTTCTCTTCGTTTCATCAAATGATTTTTTGAAATCAAATTAATTAAACAATTTTTCTTTGAACTGCAACCATTCAAACCAAATTACAAGATAGCTGGTATTTTATATTAAATCTTGGTTCATTGCGGATAGCTTCTTTGAAAGGGATCTATTTTATGTAAATTCTGGTTAAAAATGTTTTTGCCTACGCAATCTTTGGTTTTCATATCAAATTGTGTTCAACAATGGGACAAATATAAGCTTGCAGTATGCTTGAATAATGATTACGATGCTCAGACATTTTATGTTAATACAAATATTTGGTTTACAGTTAGTGAATACTTGCTTAGATCCATACTACAATGAACAGAAGGTTTTCGTTCATGCGAAAGCTGTCATACCTGTCAAACGAATCGCCAAACGATCATGGTGTATAAGTGACAAAAGTGGAAAAGACAAAAAAGACAAAAGAAAGTCAAATATACTATATCTTTTTTGTATACCATATCTATTTTGTACGATTTTTCTTATATTCTTGACAGCTAAAGTCGAATGACAGGTCTAAGCAAAAATGTGAGAAGTCGTACGATCATAACGTATTGCATTCCACCCCACAATTCCAGCATTTCTAATACATTTAAATATTTTTTATGATGTCCTAAATAAACTAATAAACATGAAATTATACAAATTTTTGATAATTATCAATTGATTTTATCAATTTTTGCAGAATTTTTCGTGTGGACTGTGTCTTCGATATTTTTTAGTGTTTTGATTTCAAACTTTTACAATAATTTCTTGATAGTACGAATTTTGCTAGAATCTTTTTTTTTCAAATTTTGTGGGATACATCTCGCCTATCTATAGGACACTATATGTAGCAAAATGATTGCTATTGTAAAATATGATTCCTCTTTAACAGATGTGTGTCTATTTCTGGCGCTTAGAAATGATGTTCTCCAGCAGGAGCTTGTTTCCTAGCGATGCTTTCATCTATTCCGGCACTGGTTTTAGCAGTTATGTGAAACTTTCACAACAAATCCCATCGCTCGGTTGCAATAAGCAATCATCGACTTTTGATTTCAGAATTTTGCCAGTGGCACCGGAAGTTATACGTAAAAGCCATAAAAGTAGGGCGAAAGTTTGGTTCTAGTTTTTTTTTCCAGAAAATAAAGGAACCGACTCTTCTTCGTGGTTTCGGTGTTCCACCGCACTGCACACGAGGCACTCGTAAAGCACTAATGATGACGATCAGAGTTTGACGATGCTGCAGGAACCTGGCGGACAGGTGCACCTACCTATTGTTGCACTGCATATGCTTTATCTGCACACGGCAATGGGCATTGAAGTCCCACGGATGAGGTTCCGGGAAGAGTGAGTTCTCGTCGACGCCACGTCGTACATTTCGGCTGCCCGTAGCAGAGCGAAAATAAGTGTCCATATTTCATCAACCACACAATTTCCATCGCGCAGCACAGTTTAACGAACACGCCTTTTTCGGAGAAGTGCACTTGCGCTGCCGACCCGTGCCAAGCGTACCGTCTCGCCGCTTTCGTTTAACTTTACTACTTCCTGGAGCAAAATAACAAACACACAAACAAAAAAAGACAAGCAAAATAAAACAAGAAACTTACCCTGGACCAAAGGAAAATATGGATAAAGTTTGTCTTCCTTTTCGTCCCCCCATCATGCCACCCCCAGTGTGGTCACACGCTAACTGCCTCTAGCAAGCACCGAGAGCGCCCATTTTTGATGAGAACTTTCCATTCGGTTAAAGCTTTTACGGGGCAGCTTCCCTAACGGGAAGAAAAATGGCAGAGCGGTAAGACCAGGGTAATGTATTTACAAAATGTATGACCCTCGTTTTGTGCAATTCATGGCACGGTATGCTGCAATTCCGCTGGTTTTCCGCTCGGGAAGTTTGTTTGCCACCGTCCCACCGTTACCGGTCGGACGCAGTAAAACAGAGCGTGCATCGTTGCGGCCGGGAGAAGGATGCAGCAGTGCTGCACCGGGATTATAATCTCGTTCGTTTTCCAATTTTTGGTTCCACTGGCTTACCCCGGTGTACCGGCAGCCAGGTTTTTAGGTATAAAAGGATGCTTTACGGAGGTTTCGTTCTTTTCTTCGCGTACGTTCGTTTGCTGCTTCTACGTTGGATGGCCCTCGATGACTGCATTTCAATCGATCCGGCACACGCTTCAATGCAGTGAATGGCTTAACCTAGTGCAATCGTTAGAACCCGGACATGGTCAGTCAGAAACGGTTTGATACAAACAGAAGAAAAAAAACGGGAACCGAAATGCGACATATAAGCTGCTTTTGGCAATTTTAAGACTAGTGCCAGAATCGTTACGTTTATCGATGGAGATGCAATTTTAAACCCTTGGCGCTTTTGGGCATTCTCCGGTCGTTTGCTATCGTGTTTCTTCTCCGTTTGGCGCAAGTGCCTGAGCAGTAAGCTTCTTTGATGCCAGCACACATATGTAGCATGGTAAAGAGTGTAAGCGGCTTCTTGCGAATGGTATAACAGAATAAACAGAAGCAAACAAAAAAAAAACTTAATCACATTCCATGGGAGTTTTCCACCATAAGGCAAGTGGATGTGCTTAGTGTTCGCTTGCCAAATGCAATGGGTGGAAACATTTTCATACCGCTTAAAGCTTGCAAACACCACCGTACGAAAAGGTATATCAGAGGCGTCCCCTTTTTTTAATTGAAACATCCTATTCGGCAACCGGCAGCAGTTCGGATCAAGCGGAAATGACGCCTGGAAGCTACGATGCTGGGGAAGAAAACAAAAGTTAATTGTTTTGGTTCATTTCCATCATTACTTCAAGTGTTTACCAAAACGTGGTACACAGCCTCAAACGACTCGAGGTGGAGTGAAAAACCCCCCAGAAAAAATGCGTTCCTTTTATTAATTCAATCGGCTACCGCTTTAAGAACAATTGATGCCAGATGGAGATGACGTGCTGCCTTGCGCTGGATGCCGGCGGAATCATCCGACCGACCCCGCTGGGAAAGGTTTCCTTTGCCGCGAAATTAATTTAACTCGAGCATTGTTTACGTGCCGGGGTTCAGTCAAATAAATACACCAAAAATACTGCTCCACTTCTTCGTTGCTTGCTTGCGTTGTGGAGGAAGGAATTGAAAAACAAAAAAACAAAATTCACAGATTGATTTGAAGGGTCCAGCTTTGGATTGGTAGGAGCGAATGTAAATGGAAATTTATTATTAGCCACGGTGGGAAGGAAACACAAACTTTCCGGACCGTAATAGGATTCGTTTAAGCTGAAGTGAAGCTCAAATTGATGACGTTTTGGTTCGTTTACTTCGAAGCACGAGTTTGCGGCTGAACAGCTGAGTAGCTGAGTGGTCGAAATTTGGTTGAAGGAAATGGGACAAAATATGGGTGCAATAATTGCATTACTTTTTACTTAAGAAAACTTATTTTATCGAATGTAATGTTTGTTTTCCTTTGAGATTATTTTTAGCATACAATTTTCCCATTCAACCTTATATCTTATATATGCACATGTGAGTTCTTCTCCTCCACCCGTTTGAGGCGTACAGGGTGATATAGTTTATGACAAAAAATCTCATCAACCTTGAGCAAATAAATGCAACATTTGTAGGGTTTGCGAAAACCGCCCGTGCTATATTAAATAAGTGAAATAAAAAAAAACATCGGTCAAGGAACACCAGAGTCCAACAGAGATGTTCCGTGGGTATGTAGTGTGGAACGTCTGTGTCAACTCGTTCTAATGGTCACCAACAATACTCAGGAGGCCTTTGGACATGACTGTTTTTGTGAAACTGTGTTCCAACAATTCCCTCATCTGGTTCGTCTATATCGAGTTGGAAACCTTAATGTGGTACACCAAGACACCAATAAGTGGCCTTTTTATTGTGCAATTTTTATTTGTTGCAAAGGTGTATGACACTCGGTCAAATGAATTAGCTTTGTGGATTACTGAGAATAGCAGACATAACTAGCGCTTCCTAGAAGTCGATGTAGTCTAAATCTGCACAGTTTCAAAATTATACAATAGAAATATATCAGGAACAGGAACACTTCTTGAGAAAAAAAAACCTCACCTAATGTCGCTAAGTATCGTCGAAACTTCGATCAATGCTGTACCTCTTAGTGATTGAGTAATCTTCTGATTAAACACCCAAAGGCACGGAATTACTCAGTGCTCAAGGATGCCTTTTAATTGAGGAATATCGCTGCAGAAAAAAACGGTTACTTGAGAAAGTTTTCCGTCGTCTCTACACCGATATTTCTGTCATTTTTTTAACTTGAATTT
The DNA here is from genome assembly GCA_000349025.1 of Anopheles minimus. Taxonomy (NCBI): domain Eukaryota; kingdom Metazoa; phylum Arthropoda; class Insecta; order Diptera; family Culicidae; genus Anopheles; species Anopheles minimus. Next base: position 24,765,472 of record KB663610.1, read on the forward strand.
AAAATAAGAAATTATTTTATTAAAAAAATGGAACAAATATGAAAACAAAAAAACCTCACATCAGCTACAAGTAGTTATTACGCGGACGAAACGGAACGAAAGATTTACTTTCTATGGGAAAATGGTGTGCCTGTACTGCGATATTTGGGTAACACAAAACCACATTGCGTAACCGCAGTACGATTTACTTCACGAAGAACAGGAAAAAAATGCAATAAAAAAATAACACACACCCGCACAAAAATGGGAATCCGCGAAAGTCTTCCAGAAAGGTTTCCATAAATAGAGCTAAGCTGTAGTAAAGAAAAGAGCAGCATCTGACACGCAACCAGCACCTGGGGAAGCGCCACCGCAACAATGGAATCGGTTTCAAAAATAGTCCAACAGCGTACTGCTTCTTGCCGTGTTTTTTTCTGCCCCGGAAAGCGTACGTACGAGTGTTTTCCACTCGAACAAAGCGCCTTTTCCGTCGGTCGTCTACCGTTTTTTGTCAAAATGTTCTTCCTGTGTGAAAAGCATCACCTAGTAGAGGAAGGAACCCAACAAGAAGCGAAGTGAAGCCACTTCGACAACAGTAAAGCGTCACACACACACATATAAGGACACACAAAAAAAAACCTTAAAGATAAAAGATTCCATCAGTCTCACGTACGAAGTTTGTTGACATTGCACGGAGGGAGCTACCCGAGATGAACCGAACGGATGGCAAGATGAAGTGGCAAACTGCTCGATTAACGGAGTCGATTGTCTGATGGTAAAGGAAACACAAAATGTCCTTCCGCGGATGATAAACAATGGACCAGCAAATGGACAGCTGGGCATATGTAGGGAACACACACACACAGAGATAGTTTGTCAGGGCCAGTTCCGATCATTAAGCGAAACCCGGAAGAAATATTCACTCGACGACCGGAACCGGCAGTGGGACGGATGATGGCGATGGATGGTTCGTGGTCGAGAGTAATTAAGCTAACTTTCTGCATTCTACATTCGATTGCGTCCGCATCGTCGCTTGAACCTGATGGTGGCCCTTGCGATGGGCCCACGCTAAACGAACGCACAGCATGGGGCAGAGTCACGAACTGATAATAATTAAAATTAAGTAATTATACTTTTCATTCCCCACAACATCCACCCCAGGCTTTTTTCCCACGACTTCCTGAGTACGATTGTACAAGTTGTCTGTTATTTTCTTCACCCAACCCCGCTGGTCCGGCTGGTTTACATTTGTAAAGTTTTCCGAAGGATTTTATTTTTGTTGGTTTCGCCGGCTCTTTGCCAAGGAACGTCACGACGACTCTGCCAGCTCACCTTAATGACATTCCTCGCAATAGCAAACCCACCGTTGCTAGCGGTTTTAAATTCCTACATTGTCTTACGGTTGGTCATCCTGTTCAAGCTCAAGGCGTGGCTTTTTTTTCTTTGGTTTGAACGGAAACATTCAACCGAAATGGACATAAATCATTCGTAGCTTGCCCGCGAACCGGACTTAAGACCCCTGGAAAGGCGGGAGGAAAAACTTTTCCTCTGTCATTTTTGTGCCGTAATGTGACAACGTCGGGTCAGGACGGCACAGGCTGCCTCCACCAGCGGAAGTCGCACTGTCGTTGGAGCGGGAGTGCGAAAAGATCCCGCCTGACATGGGTCCGTCGCCGGGGAAATGTAAACCACGGTACCGACCATAACCACCGATGAAAGATTGCATCGCAAAAAAAAAAAACATGAACTACAAGGTTCGATTTTTCACTTCGCTTTGATTGCCGCACATTTGCCGTTTGCCGGAGCATGGATGAAATAAACCGTTCGGAAGGCAAAATGGCTCGTGGAACGTTCCATGTACCAACAATTTGGGCGAACGATTTGCTCGAAACTCCTTACGGCTCCGTTAAAGGAACGCCGAACAATTTACGAGCCTCATTTCGGTGGCAGCAGTACACCAATTGTTACGCTCGGTGTACAAAAAACTCGGTACGACGGTCTGTGCCGGTTCCGTTTCCGCTCATTCTTTTTCCACCCGTTTGACCTCCCCCCCACCCCCCTTTCAACTGCGGGCCGGAAAAGGCACGATGAAATAAAAACATAAAAATCGATTTCGATCGAATTAGACGACTATTTTTCCACCGCTTGGCCGAATGCTTGAACCCATAAAAAAGGGTCATATTTGCGTTGCCAATGAATCGGAAAAGAGGGGTAGGACATTAGGAAGAATGAAGAAAAAAACAACAACAACAAAACCTTCAAACAAAACTGCACGAAAGTAAGAAAGGTTAGCCGGGCGTGAGTGTTTTCCCGGATTGCTTTCCACGAACGCCACATTCTATCACATTTTCTTTCTTTTTTTTCTGTAGCATACCCTTCAACTCCCACACACACACACACACACGGGTTTATATCAACACGAACCTACATGGTAAAGGACAAAAGTGGCACGAACCTCCTAGGTCAGAGGTCAAATAAAAATAAACAGCCCTTTATGGTGGGAAAGGTTTCGGAGGTGAAGGAAATAATTCCCGGTAACTTCATGACGTTGGTGCGCTGGGAAGAAAAACAGCAACACATACACACACACGCAAGTGCTTTTCCGCTCTTACTGTTGAACGCGCACGTACACGGTGTGCTGGCCGTTACACACATTGTATTGATTGTTCTGACTTTCATTGAGCAAGAACAACGTGCTTTTTTTGTAAGATGGTTTGTTTTTAACGTTAAGAACAACCGGCACGAACATCGTTTTAATGGTAGAATTGAGGTACAATATTACTTGCAACGACCAATTTTATTAATTTTATGTATACTTTCCATGTTGAAATAATTTAATTCAACAAAATTTCATTTTATGCCAAAAAATAAAACTAAAACATATTTAAATATGAATGAAAAAGTTAATAAGATAAATACAACTCTAATAATAAATATCAGAAAAACAATAGAAAAGCACAAAACAAAATAGTAAACACTGATTAATAGAATGAATGTACTAATAAATGAAACTCAATTTATATATAGCAACTTAAATAACAAAATAGAAATTTTCGAAAAGAATGAACAAATTAATAACATAAAACAGTGACACACAAACAAACCCAAAACATAATACTAAAATTTTATTTGTTTTTAAAATAGTATAAAAAAATAATAATTAATAAAAAATGTATTAATTTTCACATTAATAAAAACATAATACTAGTACTTGCTTTAATCCAATAGAATGAATAATTTAATAAAACACAACTCAAACGTAGCAACTCAGATAAACAAAACAAAAGCCTAAAACATAATAACAAAACTTGCTTTTTGATGTTCATATATAAAACATACATGCCACAATGAAGCACTGACTTGCTGTTAGCATGCGTTATTAAAACTAATATCGAAATAATTTTGCAAGATAATCTCCATTCATCAACCGCTGGAAGGATCATGATAAAAAGCACCATTCAGTAACAGTATGCTGCAATTCATTTTGCCGGCTCCTTGTTGAACGGCCGGCGCTCTTTCATGGGCGGTCATTATAGCGAAATGTGTGAACTACCATACTTTTTATGGCAGGAGCTTTTGTATTCTCTCCGATGACCTTCCGCCCGCGATGGGTTTCCCGATACAAAACCAAGGGAGACAGCCGGGAAGTCATTGCCGATGCCAGAAACTACTACACAGACCGTACCATAAAAGCATATGCACCGGGAGGTAGAACGGCCGTATAGCTTCGCTAGCACCGATACGCAATATATGGCAACGCAACATTTATTGGTTTGGCCAAAATGGGGCACCGGAAGGAGAATGTTTAATACTTTTCGGTCCACAATGTCGGCTATAAACGTACGATGCTGCGAACCCATCTGGACGTGCAGCAGGCCATTCGAAAAGGGAGCCAGCAGCATGTTTTCGCCTTTCGTACGGTTCAGTCCTGTCAAAAGTCGATTTTTTTTTGTAAATTGGGCCAAGGGTTTTTTTTCGGTTCTCCTTCCTAATAAGCTAACAAGCAGACAAAGAAAAGAAAAACAATTTCCAGCGTTGTTTGTTCGAACTTTTTTTTTTCTCCAAGCGTTCACCGTTGTTTAGAATTGATGATTGTGATGTTGTGATGATGATGAGGCTGGTCTGGAGCGTCGGTTTTATTCTCCTACCCAAAAAATCGTGCCTGTTCTCCCGTGTGTACTGATGCGATAAATCAGTACATTATTTCCTACAGCCGCAAAAAGCATTCAGCCGGCATGTGTGTGCGTTTAGCCAAAAATCCATAATCCTCCGAACGGTGGCCGTCCTCGGTAAGGGAAAATGGTTTTTTGAAATTGAAAATAAAGTAGCCCATATCCCCATACGATCCTTCCCCATCCCTGTTGACAGTTGATTGCGTTGTTTACGAGTTGGTACCGAACACGATCGTTTTGGTGCTGGTTTGGGAGAGGGAGCGGGCAGGGCGAGAGCGAGGGAATTCGCACCGGAAGCACCGGGGTCAAGGGAAAAAAAGAGAGGAATGCTTATGGTAATCATAAACGAGTATGAAATTGATTCAGATGCACTTCAAAGCTATCAAATGATGTTATCATCGTATCTTGTTGCTGTTTGTACGACCATTAAGGATGTAGATGTGTTTGAAAATAACAGAGGGGAATGTTATTTTTCTGCCCTTCACAGCAAATACAGGGTTAGAATCTTGTAGCAAAATATAGCATAAACAGTTAATGGCTTTTTAAGATGTGTTTGGTCAATATTCTATAGCCTAGATTAGTTATATTCTTTGTCACTCTTATTGAAAATTGGCATTTATTATTATAACAAGTTTTTGTTTCTGGGACAGGTTCTATAACTTTAAAAAAAGTCTGCAGGGATATTTTTCATATTTTTAAGAGATAGTTTTACAATTTATTTTCATGAAAAGAAACAAACCTCAACGATTTTTATTTATTGAGATTTTATATACAACTGTCTAAAATTCGGCAGACGTAGGTTGATAGCCTATGGTGTCCTTACCTGTTTTTTACATACTTAAAACCCAGACTAAGTGTAGACAAAATCTTGAAGCCAAGGAATTCTTGATAATCTTATGGACATTACTTAGTTTTCTCTATAAAAAGGAGTTTCAGGTAAAATTAGCATCTAACAACAAAAGATTTCTGTGCATATAGTATATGAAAAATGTCAACAACAGTATTGATCAGCATTGCGGAGGAATTTGTGGTTTCAGAAAACTTTGAATACCGCTGAAGATAACTTAAACATCTTTATGTTCTTCAAAACCAATTTGCAATATTTTCCAAAATAATTGTCACATAATATTATAATATATAATTCACATATCTAACGTTTACCAGTCTTGATAATAATTGTTTACCAAAATTGCAGTAAAATATTGGATTTACCAAAACGAGAGAATAATTTCGCTAACAGCCAAAGTTCCTAATGTAGATTATTTGTATTAGGGTCTAACACTTTCTTCAAAAAGAAGTAGTTTTTAATTTCGAATAACTATTAGGAACATTGTTTTAACTCACCACACGTTTAAATGTTGCTTTAAAATGCCGATTTTTTCCACCAACGATTCGAACCGACACCGAAGCGAAAGCTGACCTGCAACAAAATGGCGCTATGCAGCGTTTCGAGCCAGATAAGTGCACGGTGAAAATTTCGCTGCAGTTTCACCCGGCACTTGCGATCGCAGCCCAAGCAAACGGTGCTTAGGTGCAACAGAAGGTTTTCTATTGGAGCATTCACAATCAAGCCGGTGCCGGAAAACCCCGTTCCGTTCCGGTTGCCAATGCGCATGTGGACACACTTCCGGCAAGGTAGCACCGTTCCTTCGCCCGGGGAGCGGGCGATGTGAAATTCCATAAATTATTCAAACTAATTTATTTTCGAGCAAAATTTTTGTCCAACTTTCGGCTGCCCGGTAACAGTAAGAATGTCGACAAGGAAGCAACACGGGACGGGAACGAACGTGAAGCGGGTATGCTCAATATTGAATTTCACTCTGGCAAGAAATACGTATTTCCAATTTTTCTGTTGTGAGAGAAAGATACACAACATTTGAGGGATGGGGGGGGGGGGCCGGAATCAGCATGATGGAGGCGCCCGGTACCGTGAAAGCAACATTCGTACATGTGTATGGTGGATTTCAAAGCGTGCCCGCTACATTTGTGCCAGCAATCACTTGTCAGTGGGGTTCGGCGAAATCATTACGTTTCGTGCGGCTGCTTGTGTGTGAATTTAGCACCGAAAAAACGCAAAAGGGCAGATAAGTTTCTGCTTCGGAAAGTTTGTTGCGTCGAAACGGCGCGGAAATCGCGCGTGAGTGAGCAAGTGGAGCGAACCAAATCTTGTTTTTCTTCCCCTTGCCGTGTGTCCGGAGTTCGTTCCGCAAATATTCCGATCGTGATCGTTGAAGCAGAAATGGATAATTGTACCGGAATGGATGTTCTGGAAAAGAAGGGGAAAAAACATGCGCGAAAAAGCGTACATGTGCCATACAGCTAGAATAGCATCGCTTGAAAATTGCAGTTTTATCTACTTTGTTATAAGCACGAGTACTGCTTCACCGTTTCACTGCACTTTCACTGCGAAGCACTGGGAAAATGATAAATTGGCGACCTTTCACTTTTTCCCGCGTCGCTATTTGCTGGTGGCCTAATTTATGTGATACGCGCCCACACATCCACCATCCCCGAGGTCCGCACGAGGCGTACGAATGGGACACAAAAGATAGAATTCCACAACCAGTACGTTTAATGCAGACAGCCCCAAAAACAAAAAAAAAGCGTGACTAAAAACGTGAGAAACGGAGATATATATCATAGCTCACAACAAGCAGAACGGGGAAAAAAAACGAAAGAAGCATCCATTGGCGCAGCAAAGCGTAAACATTAAATTGGATTCTTCATGACAAATTGGAGAAAATTTTTAATGGATTTTACTCATCGTGCTTGCCCGCGCACATCATTCCTGTGTTTTTGCTGGCTGTTTTTTTTCCCTACTGCTTTCGACTAACTTAGTTGATTAATCCGATGTGTTTCAGGCGCATATTTGGATGAAAGGGGAAGGAAAAAACACCCTACACGCCTGGTGCGGCCACATCCTTTACTTGGGAAAACTTTTGCCCTTCAGCCATGCCCGGTGTATAAAGAAAGTGATAAGTGGAGCATTATCAACAACGGCAAGTAAACAGCAAAATTGAAGAAGATCCTCTCAAAGCCTTGCTTTGTCTTCCTGCAGTCAAATCCACCCTCGCTGCTGGCAGGACGGCTTCCATTTCCCACCGAGCTCCATTACCCCCGTGATGGTTTGATGGCTAAACGAGCCGTTTACTGAGGCCGCCTCCGCCGGACTTGGCTAATGTGCAGCGGAACAGAGTGGACGGTCGTACCGTTTTCTACTCGCTTACCGACTGCCTTATCGGGCCTGGGTCCGCACCCGATGAAGCCATTTACGCGACGTGGCTTCGGCGGTGCGGAAATAATTCAATTAGCGTACGAAAGGAACCACCGACGGTACGGTACGCGAGGGAAAACGGTTTACACAAGTGACAATTACGAGCAACCCGGCGAACGAACGAACGAATGATCGTGGATGGAAGTAAGGGAGGTAAGCGGGACGGGAAAGCTGGTAAGATAAATGTAGAGCGACCTGTGATCGCATCGAATGTCGAACTGTCCGACAAACGGTGGGTTAAACGATTACCGGGAGTGTTTTTATCGAACGTCGTTAGCTTAACCGCTGTTAGATTGCTGCTACCAATGGTTCCGATTTTCTTCGTCGGTTTTACCGATGAGTAACTTTTGTTCCATTTTATCGGCAGGGGCGTCTACCGATGGGTAAGTCTCCCGTAGTGTGATTGGTTTTTTTAAATGCTATCCACGATAGTTAGCATTTGGGTAGAAAGATTTCGAATGTTGAAAGCATTATGGTAGCAGCCCTATCATTTGTCGCTCCCCTGTAGTGTAGCCGATGAATTTACCAATTGGGTATGTGCGTGGTTCTCAGAGAAATCCTTGAAGACACGTAAGACCCCCGTCTGGTACGGTGATACGTAGAAAAATCGTACAAACTCCCTTATTTTCCAGCACGAATTTTTGGACATGAAAGTGACGAAAACAAGCCACCTAATCCATAAAAGCACCATTTCTTACGGTCGAAACACCATAACCAGTTCGACGAAATTCTCTAAAGCCTTTATGTTACCGTCCCCAACACACAGTCAGCTCGGGTGACATCCGTTGATTGACCAATGGGAAGCCATACACTGCCCTTTCATTGATCGCTATTCCTAGCGGACCCTTTGGAGTGTAGAATTCGGTCCTTTTACCCTTGCATGTGGAAGGTATTCTGAGAATAGAGAAAAAGTTTCCCCAAAGTCCCTCGTGAAACTATATTATGATAGATTAACATCATAGCTGTCGATGTTTTGGAAGGCTCGACACGATATTGTGCGATCGATACAGCACATGGGAAAGCTTTACAACGATTCGTTGGTCAGTACCACATTGGCAGTTCATGTTAATGTTTTGAAAGCTAATGGCACATGTTTTGAGTACATAAAGAACGCAAAATCTCTTTATGATTAATTTCACATGCCAGCGAGTGTACTGTTGACTGCAGAGTACGCTCATCTCGACCCGACAGTCATAACTATTATCTTAAGCAGTATTGCTCATAACTATTATCTTAAGTCTAAACTTAATGTAATATGCAATTCACAGTGGTTGGGAGACATTTCCTTCTTCGAACCGTGAAAGGGCACCTTATCCCGGGTGTACTCGGTTGTTCTGAAAAGATTAATGCCAAACAAAACTCATGTTTTACCTAACGAAGGTTGAGTCCTCACTACGTTGCCAGTGTAGCTGTAAGGAATCGACACATCTTTTACGCCCAACGCCATAGTGACGAAAAACAATGGAAAACCCTGTGGCTCGATAATAGATTAAACGGATAATTGATGCATTTAGCAATACTACCCAACCATTCCTAATGACATAAAAGAATAAGACAGCTCCATCATGGAGCATATTGGACTGAAAGTATTAGGTTATCTTGAAAAGGACCTTGAGATGTATTTTTTTGGAGTTGTCTGCTACGTAATAGTTTTCTTGAACCTTCATTTCCAGGCTTTTCCGGTAGGCTGATGATGCAGCTGCTATTTCCAGAGGGTCATTTTTGGTATAACTTAACGCCAGCGAACAACGTTGTCTTAAAGTTCAAATCTTCAAAGTTCAAGGTAGATATAAACATGTCACTTCGGTGGGAATACTATTACAGTCCCAGAGTAAGTTGCATTACCATTTTCCAGCGACGCAAGGGTCATTATCTAGGCCACACTTGAGACTATTAAACCAAATACTAATTAACAATGCCTCGTATATGACATTATTTCAAACAGTTTTATTTATGTATGGATGAACCCAAATTGTAGTGATTAAGATGGCGTTTCTACAAATAAATAGTTTACTTAACATCATTTGTACAGAACTTCTACATTTATATTAAATGCGATATTTGAATTAGAATATCGTTTATTCCGTAACAAATTTAACAGTATGATTATTTTTAAAGGACTATGCCCAAATTCTGCCACATTCTTTTCCTACATTCCGTTCCAATTCATCAGTGTGAGTTTTTTTTCCGCTTCTCTCTTTCGGACATAAAACTAAACCATTTGCAGCGTTCATTCCATTTCCCCGATGAACAATGTAAGTGGAATTCAACCCACTTCCCCAACCACCGTACGCAAATACACGGCCACAAATGCTCTCGGTCCGCAAATCAATGTGCGATTCCAGCTGCGCTACGTCCGTGTGGCCGTGGCCGGTAAATCGATAACTGAAAACACAGAGCCACCCCAGCGGCCCAATGTACCGAGTGGCATGCCTTTCTTCGGGACGTAATTTCGAATTTGCATAGCGATCGGAATGTCGTAATCCGTCGAATCCATTCCGAAAATACCTAAATCAGAAGCCACATCGAAACCCGGTTTTTATGCGCCGGGACGTCTGCATTCGAATGCAATTTTCAATTGGGACGCTGTGTAGAATGGGGGAACCGCATCCCGCCGCTCTGCACAACACGGCGTATGATTAATTGAATTTACATATTAAACCACCAAATCTGCACCCCGTCCCAGACCAAAAACGCTCGAAGAGAGTGGGATAGATTTTCCATTTCAATTTACACCACAGCATCCCAAGCTTTGGTTGCTGGTCGGCAGAAGGTTCTGTGCTGCAGCAGTGCAGCCCATGGTAGAAGTCCACATACGGTGCATAATACTCTCCGGGATGGAGAGGACGCAGATAGACGGGGCAGATTACCACCGGACGCTACCACGAACGATTCGCTTATGTAAATGACTTTCATTTCGGTAAAAAGCACACGTAATCTTCCAATGAATCTTGCATCGGAAAAGGCAGCACGGTCAATATGGTTGCAGCCAACGCCATATCCCGGGATATGCCACGAAAGCAACACTCGAAAAGCCGGACTGTTGCCAGGCGCACCACACCACTGCACCCGGCCTGGAACGGAGCTATAATCGCATTTTTTTTATGTTGGTTTTCCACAGGGGTAAATTAACGTCCCTATTTACTGGACGGTGGTATCGAAAGGAACCGGTCGCTCCGGTATCGTCTTGCAACCACGTCGTTTCGAACGCACCATTAAGTCGTCCTGCAAAAAGCGTGGTTGGAGGGGTTTGGAAGTAAATTTGTTTATACAGCTGGCCCGCTGCTGGCCGGATGCCGGAGCATGCCCAGGATGTGGCGAGGTGGCTTGGTTGGTGCGCAAACATGTCACACCACCGTTCAGTGCGCTGGGCCACCGTCCCAACCCACACACCTACAGGTCGTTTACAGTTTCGGTACCCGTTCGGAATGCTAGGAGGTCATTAGTGGCGAATGGTGCCAAGGTTTACACACCGAACCGAAAGGGTGTTTATGAATATTGATTTTCTCGCACCTCGTGACTGGCGATACCCCCTGTGCACGGGCCGGGTTTTAATGTTTCTTCGGCAAGGTAGCCCGGATCTAGAACCAACCCCCTGTACACCAAACGTGTTTAAAACGTTTGCTAGCGCCCAACGGTGCACGGCACTCTGAACCGATAGTGCCTTTTGTGCTTCGGAGCACCTAGACGGCCAATAATGGCCTGCTATTTATTCTTCGTTCTCCACCCCCTTTTTTCTCGATTATCCTTATTTATGTTGAGATTTTCACCGACTCTTATCAAACCAATCCCCATAACCTTTTGGCCATTCGCTACGGCCGCCAGTGGCGTAAGATGGGATTCCTGATTTTGTCGACACCGGGACACCGTCCAACGGTCAGATGATATTATTTACATAAAATGGGATATAAATTAAGCTTAGTTTATTGGGAGCCACGGTCAGGTTCACCCCCGGAACCTGGTGGTAGGATCCGATGCGAAAGGATAACATTCGACCCGACCCTATTATCCTTCAATACTCCCCCGTACCGAGTGACGAGACTGAAGGTTCTAGCCGACCCGGAAGTCTAAAACAACTGGCGAACCGGCCCCTTTAAATCATACACGACAAACTTAGTGAGATGCGTTTTTTTTTTGGGAAGTTCCCCCAAAGGCTACAGGGTTAGGCGTATTAGTTGGTTTACTTTCACGGGCCCGACAGCCATCGATGGTCCATTAGCAGCATCAATCAACGTTGTTTGCCGGAGTTCCACCTCGAAAACTGCTCTTCCCCGTGCCTGATCCGGGTGTCTCGTTAGGCATGTGTCAGTTGGAAAGTAAAAGCTCGCGGTAACGAGAACCGAACCGAACAGATTGCGTGCGACAGGGTACAAAAATGTGTCTTGACCGTATTTTTGTGTTCCAAGAAGGTGGGCCATATCGTGTTTTTTCTTTCTGTTCCTTGAAACCAAAGCTTAACACCGAAAAGGGAGAGGATAAGGAATAGACAATCCACTCGAGGTCGAGATTTTAATCAGCGATGTGACGCGCAAAACTTATCCGATCGTAGTGCTTTGGGAAATCAGAAAAAAGGAAGCGTTTTTTTTTACGACCGAAAAAAAGAACAAAAAAGGGTAGCGGTGGTAGAGAATAAATCAGTCACTCAAAGTTTTGATTTTTTCTTGTGTTTTTTCCCCTCTCACTCTCTCTCTCTCTCTCTCTCAACTAGAACTCTTTGTTTCCGTTTCGCGCAACATTTTCGTGACCGGAAAAGCGACCTTACACAGGCGAGTTGGAAGAATACACACTAAACCTATCCACAGCAGCAAAACCATTTCTTCGGAATGGTGTCAGTCTCAGAATTCGTCCGAAACAGTAGCCGAGAAGTCAGGTCGTCGGAGGGTGTGACGGAAACAACAGTGAAAGGAAAAAAACCCTGTTTTCTCCCTCCCCAGTGATGAAGGGCGTTGGATGATAAGGAGCAGAAGCTCTCGGTATGTGTGTGTGAGAGAGTGCTTTTTTGTTCTGTTTTGCCACTATTCTGTCCAAAACTCCCCAGCCCGGAAAAGGTGTAGAAAAAGTTAAACAAACAACACACAAAAACCAGGAAAGAAAAATTCCACACCCATTCCCGCCAGCGAAGCAAAACAGGGCGAGAATCACTGGCGCCATCGGACTACAAACCAAAAAAAATGACTTTGAGTTTATGCTAATGATGTACCCACCCGAAGCGTCCCATCCTGCAGCCGTCAGTGCGTACGTCGAGCGGATAGCGCGCACTAGATAATCTCGGCAGAAAAGTGGGTGATGATGGCCATCGTTTTTCCTTTTTTTCCCGATTCCCGTTCATTCAATTTCGAGACCTTTCTGGTGCGAGAGTGGTGTATGATTTTGAACAAACTTTGTACAGCCGTCTTTGGCCCCTTCGGACCGGGTACCTCGGATGTCTCGTCAACTTTTGCAAAGACAAACAGAGAAAGTTTTTTTTTCGTTGTCTCCAGTTTCCGGCCTGGCAAACGCACCCCCGGACAATAAGCGTGACACCTTTGTGCTACACAAATCTGGCAATATTTTCCTTCCGAAGGGAGCAGATGTTAAGGCAGGCAGAAGATCCCGCTGTTGGGGGCTATTTAGATTGAGACTTTGGGCAGTAGTTGGTGGGAAGGTAGCGGCAGGTCAGTGGCAAAACCATCGACCAAAGCCATCAGAGGGAGGCAAAGTGTGAAAAAAGTTATTCTGTTTCCCGGGTGAGAAATTGTGACGAATCAAAGCGAGCAAACGGTAAAGTTGTACGCAATAGCCTATGGCCTTTTTGCTCTTTGTTGAACAGTAAGTAAGCTAGTCTAGATGCTACAGCACAGGTTCTAATGTACACTAGATTATCTGCAAATGAAGCTTTGTTGCGTAATATATTCAATGGTTCTCGTTCCAAGTTTTGGGGTATCATACGGTTTATCTGCTTCCAGAAGTTCGAGCAGTATTTCACGATAGATATAATTGGGCTGAAAGCTTGTAATCCACACCTTGGCTGCGAACTGTTTAAATGTTATCGATGCGTACAAGCTACCAAAAAACATATTCCGTCTGAATGGATGTCGCTGAGAAAGTCGAACTAAAATAGGTGAACCGGCAGAAATAGTACAAATCGTGAGTGGAATAATAAAATAACGCAAAAGCTGTCGACGGAGACTTTTGGCCAGCATTTCGGGTTTCCACGTGCGACCGAGAACAATCAAAAATTCATTACACCACCAATGGTTTCCGGTTATACTGGTATGGGTTTGCTAATTGAATTTCAATTCATCGCACATCGAACCAGTGGCCGCATGGTTGACGCTTGGTTTTCCTAGCTATTTAAGAGACATTCAAGTTGGAGCAGATTGTCTGGTGGTGTTGGCCCTATTCTATTCTTTTATGGCACTATAATCTTGCGACGTCTTGTCCTGTGATTTCTGGCTTGCGTGTGTTCTTTTTTAATCCGCAACAAGATTCCCAGTCCTTCACACGGAGGAACGGTACTGTTGGGATTTTGGGCACGATTTTTCGTAGTGAAAGAAGCAACATCAAACTTTAAACATATAAAGCCATAAAAACTTCAATCGTTTGTAAGTTTTTGTTGAGTTTTAGAATCTTTTTTCTTCTTCCTTGGCCTAACGACCTACTCGGGGCCATGCCTGTTATTTCTGGCTTACTAGACTTATATATTTTATATTTGAGAATATACAGTTTAAGTTTCTGCATGTTGTATCGTAGCTTATAGCATACAACTCACAACTATAAACATCAGGATGAACGCGACTGGATGGCAGCACAGTTCGGTCAACAAGAGGTAACCGACGTGGATCACAGCACTCTCTTTGTAGTGATCGTCGAACAAGTACGCTCCGTGAATAAAGTGTGCAAAACTAACATTGACTCTTAATTATACATTTAACTATAACATCTTCGTCTACTTTGCTAAACGATATAGATCACTTCAGTTACTTATGATATATTTTTAAAGCACTTCTGGTTATCTCTAATTAAGAAGTTTTGCGTCTAGATGAGATCACCTCACGATCATCCGATCTATAGACCAAATACTGGACACGAGAACGTGGGACCACAATCAATATGTGTTAAAAAGTCTAGAGAGTTAAGTTATTAAAGTAAAATAGCGTTAACAAGACATATGCATTAGTTGCGGATCTAACTGTAGACGAAACAGACAACAGCTGAGGTACTCCAAAAAGTCACGTAAGTCTCCTCCGATATTTAGTCTCTGAATTGTCATTGAAAGCTAAGGAACCTTCCCCGAAGCTAACGAGGATGGTAAGGGTCACTTTTACAACATCTCAAATATCTTTTGTTTGGTGACTCGGAAGATCTTTGACGTTTGCCTTTCGTCAGCGTGGTCTTTGAGGTAGGTCTGGTTACTGCCGGCGGGCTCCGAATTATACCTTGCTTGGTACTTCCAAGAAGCTTATTTTACCACTGATCTGTGCCCGATTTGATCAGTATTTCAAATACAGGGTCGCCCGATAGATATGATTCTTCGAGCCAATGATAGTGAAGCGCGCAACCGTTTAGAATATTCGCGGCCAATGATATCGATTAGCATGTAGTATTATTGAATAGCGGAAACTAGAAAGAGATTAGCGTGCACAATTTAGCGAATGCCAGATTTCGACTGGGGGTTAAGCCCATGTGTCAAACATTAGGCACAATACGTACCTCTACAAGGATGATTGCTTGTACAAAAATCGACGCACGATGAAGGTAATTAACACACAAATTACATATGGGATTTTATTTGCTTGGTAAAATTGTGAACGCTTGGGTTGCTAGGCCAAAATTAAATATTTTCAGTACCTCAACGTGTTTTGCCGCGCCACGGCATCTATTTGAATCCATGTGTATACATCCAATGCTTGAAAATTTCACATTTGATGTTGTGCATCGTTTTGTTCCACGCGGGATTTTTTTTTGTTATTTGATGACGAAAATCGATAACTTTATGTTTTCCTATTTTAAAATAGAATTTTTAATACCTTTTTTGTGAGCAATGGTTTGCTAATTACATTAAACAACAATTTATAAGTTTATTTTTCAAATGTCAACTCCTCGATCAGGTCGCGTAGACACATGGACTTAACCCCCAGCCGAAATCTGGCATTCGCTAAATTGTGCACGCTAATCTCTTTCTAGTTTCCGCTATTCAATAATACTACATGCTAATCGATATCATTGGCCGCGAATATTCTAAACGGTTGCGCGCTTCACTATCATTGGCTCGAAGTATCATGTCTATCGGGCGACCCTGTAATATAGAGTACATATAGATAGGTGGTGAAATTTTAAATAAAGATAAATTAAATGACAACAAGGATTTCCACTTCAAGTGGAAAGATTGAAACAACTTTTGGGTTCTTTTTCAATTCTTCCACATTCTCCTCAAAGCTTCCACAGCTCCCCTTATTTATTCCACCCCAACTTGGAAAATTCTTCTTCATCGTTTCATTCTATGTTCCAATACAAAATAGGTCCAATGTGAAATATTTATTCAGTGCCTCATGTTCAACGTTCCGAAATATAAAATATGTTCTAGGTGAGAGATCAGCACAGTTCAGCCCCACACGCAAGGGCATGATGTTTTATTCAGTTCCGTAACAGCGTAACGTTTTGCATATATAAAGTTTCCGCGCGCGCGTTATCGACATTGCAACTATTTCCTCTCATTGAATTCCCATGTTCGGAAAGTTTCGAAAGATCTTCGCGTTTTTCGCCCGGCTGTCCATATAGTCGTAGACATTATCCCCACCACATTAGCGATGATTCAACGCACTATTATGGCGTATGTGTTATCAATTTTGTACGATTTCCGGAAGCGTTCCGTTGCCGGTGTTCCAACAAGGAGAAGAGAAAAAAAACCACCCACAAGTACAAGCTTCCGTTGCTCCCTTCGGTGCTGGCGGTGGGCACAAAACTCTTCTGGCACTGCTCAGCGTGCCTTTTCGTGTGTCGTGGCCGATTGAATATTTCATTTCACACCCCGGGCACCGCTGGAAGAAGCCCGTTTTTCGTGTACCATGTTGCGCATTCGTCGGGCGCAAAATGGCGGTTCGGATCTTCCCGCCATGGAACGGTGGACGGAACAATGGGTGAAGCGCGAAACACGCCACCACCCGACCCGTCGATTGGGAGCCATTGTTGAAGCTGGAAGCGATTTTGCATTGAATTTGCATAAAACATTCTTTTCGGAAATCGGGCCCGAATCGACTGTTCGCGGTTTGTTCCACCTACCGCTTTCCTTGCCGTTGCCCGTTTCGCGCTTCTACCTGTTCCAGGCGAAGGCGTACATGTGAAAATCGCATAATCGGTTTCCGATTTCGCGGAACATCCTCTTGCTCCGGCCAGAGATACCCCGTCATCGCAAGTTGCTGTAGCGCTTACATCATTCAACCACAATGCCGCCTGCCGTTGCGAAAAGCGAAGGAAACTTGGGAGTAGAAATGTTCCACCTCCGGCGTGTGCCCAGCCGGGCAAAGGAATCAAGTACCATTAGAAGGAATTGATTTGACATCCACAAGCACTTCTTCAAATCATATACTTTTTTCTGCAACGTTATTGTGAAGCAGCAGCTGGTACTGCACAGAGTCGTACTGGTACTGCACTATGTTTGCGAAAGCGTTTCCGCTCACCGTTGTGGCGTTTTGGTCCTTAACATTGGAAACTAATTGTGAAAATATGAGTTCATATCTTATCTATCTCGTTCGTAATTCCACGAAAAATAATGGCCAATGGAGTCATATTCCACAGGTAAAATGGAAAAATTCTTTCCCTTACCGTGAAAGTTTCCATGTTGCTCAACGAATTCTCCGAACGCTAACCAACGGTGGTGGTTGATTGTTTAACGCTTTCCGGCGAATCAATCGATATCAAAGCTCCCGTCTACGGTGAACCGAATCGTAACGCGTTACTGTAGCACGATATAGCGTACGAAACGTCAGAAGTAAAGTTAAATCCCATGTTTCCATCGGGCCGGAAAACTGTCCAATTCCCATTCACTCACGCACGACGCATGTCGGTGTGCAAGAACAGACACACGTACCCAATTCGACAACTTCAAAAAATGTACATGCCCACCACCCGATCCGTTGATCTTACGCTAACTTTTGTGCCCAAAACTTCTCCGAAGGAAAGTTTCACGTGCACGTCCGCTCATTGCTGATAACCCCACGAGCACCGTACAACGTACCGACTCCCGTACTTCCGGTTCCAGAGATCCCACGGTACTGCTGCTGCTGCTGGTGGTAAAGAATTTTACCCGGCAAGACTTAAAACAAAGCGCCCAAAATTAAGACCCATTTCACCCGGGCACACAACCAACGACTTCTAACCGTCCAACCAAACCGAACGAACGCCCACCCACGGGCGGGCACGGTTTTCCCGGTTCGGGGAAAAGGTTGGAAAGGAAAAGTTGACTGCGCCCCCTCCGAAATGGAGATTTAATGCAAAGCAAGTCCGGCAACTTCTGCCCAAATTGCTGTACCGGGGCCAACACAAAAAAAAAACACTCCCGCGGAAGGGGCAGGGGAAGAGGCTACAGAGGAAGAGGTCAAACGTGCACGGCGGTCATGTCTTGGGCCCGGGAGTTACGGAAAGAAATATAACGAAATCGACACTTTTGCACCGTGGTAGAGAAATGGAATGAAATATTCAAAGTTTGATTTCTGGTGCGCATTCATTTGCTTGCCTTTGTGTGTCATGTCAGTTCTAGCCCATCGGAGTGGGTTCCGAGGGTGCTTTTTTCTTTCGTCGTTGTTGTTGCTAAGCAAATGAAGACATCTTCAAACGAAACCGACATGCCTCAACCTTAGGAATTGGTGGACGGCAATTCTGAGGCATTCGCAAATCCTGACCTCGCAGCACAAAACCTACCTCTATGCCTTGGTCCGACCTCATTTCTTGTGCCCGATGATGGGGAAGATATTTTTGTGCTAGGGTCTTTTTCCCTTCCCTTTTGTCCTTCCTTCCACACACTCGTTCGATTTACATTCCTTACCTTTTTACCTAGTATCTCTCACTGGAGCCTATAGGCGCTCGTCAGACCGGAAGCTAACGTCGGTTTGCGGGACCACAACCACAGGAAAGCCACTCTCGCGGTGTGTCTGCGCGTGTGTTGGTGTATTAAATGTTCAACACAAACATCACACGCCAACCACAACACGGTTGGCCCCTCCGTTGTGCGCCGTATCCGGTCCACACAAGCCTAGTGCAAATTGGGATTTAAAAATTCATTTCCCAGATGCAAATGGGTTCTGGCGGTTCCGACGGCCGCATTTGTTTGTCCCTCTTCTGCGTCTTCTTTCCATCTGCGTGAGTTTCATTCATTTCCAAATTCGTTACCATTTCCATTCGCCAAGTGCTTTCCGGTGCACTTCCCTTCCAAGGCAAGGCAAATACCCTTCCAGCTGTTAGCAGTGGGATGCTCCTCCAGAATTCTGCTTGCTTATCAACACATTCAGCTTATGCTGCAAAATGGAGCGAAGAGGAAGAAAAGAAACTCCCCTCCCATGTGCTAAGAACTCACCTGTCTCACTCACCGGTGGAAGTGATAAATGCTATTGACACTAAATGGTAGGCTGATGGCACGAGGGGCCATCTTCGAAGGTTGGAAAAGCGCTGGCAATGCTGGCCGCGGTACCAGGGCCGGAAACGCTTACCTGGGGACTATTTAAATCATTCCAATGTATGTATGTGATCGGTCGGGCAGGAAGAACTGGGAATGTGTGGGATAAAAGGCACCGACGCTTGGAATGGGTTATTTTGCGAGATGATAAATGTTGCTTCCATTTGTTCTCGCCGCTAAGAATGAGATATGGATGGTGGCAATTTGAAGGCTGTGTGTGCGCTCCACCATTTATTTCTTCCCATTTTTAACACGGATGATGTCGTTAAGGTTATATTTATTCTACAGTCCACAGCGCCACCTGCGTTACTACACCCGTGCTGGGATACTTTTTATAATGATGTATATACCCAAAAAATCGCTCTCAAATCGCGCATTTCAAAGCCATTTCCCCCAAAAGGACAGTGTGGTTGATATTGCTGAGAGCCTGTGGGTATTCGGAACCTTTTTCCTAGCTTCTTCCCACAGAAAACGGAGAAAGAGGCGGTTTGTTGCGATGTTATCGGAAGGAAGGAGCAACTGAAGAGGAATTTCCAGTCGACCTGCATTCCAACAGCGTTGAAATGCAGCAAAGTGACTCCGGAAAGCAACGGTTCAGACGACCGGCTGGATGCAGGATGTTCGCGAACGACTTTATTGTTATTGTGAAGTAGAGATGCTACCATTATGCGCACAGAATGGTTACGACAATTCGGCATCGGAAGAATTCGTTGGTTTTATTTGCAAGATTAGAACTGTGACTCTCGATTCGTGTGTGGTGCACGAACTGATTAGTCTAAACGCACGCTATACCTTCAAGCATCGCAAGATAATTCGTCAGATCCGATCGTATCCGTGGCCACCAAGAGTGTGAGATGGTGTGATAAAATTTTATTTTCCCAAAAATCCCATCTCATCGGTTACATAAACCGAGCACATTCTTTAGACACTGGTACAAGCGACACCGTGACGCTGACACGCTGGCTGAAGCAGCGGAACGCAAATACGATTTCCAATGGACGAGCCACCAGTTCAACTGTGCGTTTTTTTTTTTGTTCATTGCTGTACCTACCCCGGAACGGATGCTTCGGAACCGCAGCATAGCATCAAACTATTCGGGAGGAAACATAAACAAGGAAAGGAAATAAAACTGAAAACGTTACGAGATGGTTCGCGCTGGTTTTGCCGGTAGCCAGACAGGCGCCAGTAGTTCTACTTTTTTTTTTGGGGCTTTTTTTGGGTACTGCACCACGTCGTCGTCTGATGCTGATGCTGGCACCAGCCAACCGATGGCAATCGTCTGACTGCCCTTCCTTTGATTGTAGTGCTAAATATTATGTAAGCTTTCAGTGCATTTTTTCCATTTTTTCGCACGTGCTGAAGCTTTTGTGGGGACATATTTTATGTGTATGTGTGTGTGTATACGCAAAGGAATAATTTGCAAGTGTAAAAAGAAAAATGTAAGTACTATCTGCTATTTGCACTTGTTGATAACGTTGTTGTAGATTGAGTAGAACAGATGCACACGTGTACGGAAGTGGCTGTTAGTAACGTTGGTAACTAACCTATGGGGAAATGTCATTTCCTCTAAAACAAATAATAAATTTCACTCTATTATTCTGTAACGAATGTTGCATACGTCGGAACTCAAATATTGGTAGAAATAGAAATGTTATGTTACTTGTGCATACTGTGCATAAAATAATATACTGGTGTGTCAAAAATTATCGGAAAATGTATGAAACAACTCATAGGTAAGCTAACCAAATCCGCAACGAAAACCCTTGAAAAGAAGTGCTTGAAATCGACGAAAATCCCACGGATCGTTAAACATTTCATCTTAAACTCGTGAAACCCTACCTATAAACCAATGCGAAACTACTGGTACACTCATGGAATTAGAGCAACTCTCATATACGAACTACTTTTATAATAGATTCGGTGTAATTAAAAGATTCCACAGCTTTCCCAGAGCATTTTTTTAGAGAGCGTACTCCAGAGTACATGCAGTAATTCGAAGTAATCTAAATAATCGGAAGTAATCGAAATAATCCGAAGTGATCCAGGATCGTACGGAGTAATCGAGAGCACCGAAATCGATTTCTGAATATTGGTTTCAAAGCAGTGTTTTTAGCGGTTAGCTACATTTAAATCATTCACCGTGGAATCACCAAACACAGTTCTTCGAATTGCTCAGCAAATCCACAATATTTGATGGAAAGCTTCAGTGGAGTTGAAAGCTATCGCACGTTTCAAACGAAACGTCAGAATTTGACGCACGCAAATTTCTAGGAGTTCGATTGGAAATATAAAAATAACCATTTAAAAACATGTACTATTATTTGATATTAACAATCAGTTCGCTATGAAAGTGATATCCCCATATTAAAAACTTAATTCGGGTGTAAATCGATGTGTTATTTCCCCTTTTTTTAATAAGGCTGTCACGAGGGATCATCCAGCCGAAACCGAATGGCAGTAGTTACATAATAGTCACCCATTGCTAATAATAGTTTACGATACCATAAAACCAAACATAACAATACCGAATTATTATACGCACCAAATGCATGGAAGCAAGAGAGACTATAATTAAACAAACCACATCGGGGACAAACCTTCCCACGGCAAATGGCGGGCCCCGTACCGAACCGAACACTACAGCAGCTTGTGATGTTTAATTCGGTACAACCAAAAATCCTTTCATGCCATTAGCCATTCCACCACCCAAGCAAAACCCATGCTCGGGAAGAAAACTTTACCAAGCTGCCTAATTGTTTACCGCAGAACGCAAATTTTCATCCCCTTTCGAAATAATCCTACCGGTGGTCCGTATGGTGTTGACGGAGTTTTTGGACGCAGCGTTTCTTCGTACCGGACCGTCGCCGGGAATAGCCGTTGCGAAACGGACCCATACGTGCACACGCTTTGTGCCCTCATGTACCTTAATTTCCCGAAACGATAGAAACGTCCAAACCAATAGGCTACAAACCGTTTACGGTGCAACCGGTCGGATGGGATTTTGCACCGCTAGGCCAAGGAATCAGACCAGGGAAAAGTGAAATTAATCTGTCGAACCATTCAATTTCACCATTCCACTGTTGTCCACCAGGAGTGCCGGGTGAGGTTGCCGAGTTTCCAAGACGCTTCCTTACTTTTGGCACTTTGCCTGATGGAACACACAGGCAACGAAATTATGCCCCCGTTCCAAGTACGGTGTGTTGCCGGTTAAGATGGGACCGTTTCGTCAATCGGTTTGCCACACAAAGCACTAGCGGCACACGGGAAATCGTTCGCTAAGCTGCCCCACGAAAATCGCCGGCATGAAAGCGGAAGCCAAAAACGAAAGAGCACCATCAAATGGACGTAGAAAGGAAAAAGGTATGTAGATCTTCGTTTCCGAGCGATTTCATTCCTTCGTACCCAAACGTTGTGTGTTTTTTTTTCATGAGAAGCCATGGCGTCGCTTTAGTTTCCTGCCCCGGATCGAAAGGCAAACAATCAATTTCCGTCGATTCGGTCGCCGTCGATTGAAGGGCAGAGTTGCGCAGAGTTTTGGGAGTGAAATTTTCTGTTGCCGTCGCGATTGTGGCTTCATGTTCGGGGATCACCGACACCGGCTGGATCAAAGCGTCACCATCATATCGGTGTGTGCCGAACGGGCACAAAATGGTGGCAGGGAACCAAATCCATTTCATTCTGGGATTTCCGCGTTCCGCAGTACCGTGACCTTGCTTCGATCGCATAATTCGTATTCAATTTGATTTACGCATCGACATCCCGTGGGATGTGCTGGGTTTATTGAGTTTCTTTTGGGGTGTTTGCACACGCCTCCTCCGGACGGTGGATTCGGTAGAACATTTTCTTTCCCAACTCTACTCTCGAATCAGCAGAAGAGATTCTGCCTGTCCATTTCTTTATATCGTAGGCTTGATTAATGTTACAAACAGGTTCATATTTCACGAGAGCCTTCGAGCTTTGGCGCGCTGTAATACAGGGTGTTCCGTATTGCTGTATTATTTTGTTTAAAATGAATTTAAACCGCAGGAGACAAATCCCCATATTTGTTTATGTTTTCAGAATGATTCACGTGTGAAAGCAACATTTACTTTACAAAACTGCTCTCTTGAGCCAACCCAGCGCGTCTGCAAAGTAAGATTACACCAACACCTTGCTTTGGGGGCAACATTTAATTCGACAGAATCTTTTGCAATCTCAGTCCTTAGTCGAAGTATACCGAGTGTCAGTCTGAGTAACCGAAGGTAATAGGACCCTGGAGCTCCGACATAGTCGATCGTCAACATGCTCAGATGTTTGGCAAGACTTATGGTAAGCTTTTTTCCATGGATTTTAAATGAAAAATTGTAGGACGCTAAGCAATTAGTGACAATTTGACCCGATATTCCCGAATCACCTCCCTAGCTGAGTCGTTCGCCATAATTGATTGTTTGTCCTGTGAGGATACTACTCTTGGACACCTCAAGGTCAATAAGATACGGAGTAGTCCAAGCTGACAATCAAGCTGACATTCATGTCAAAACATTGAAACAATAGATCAAAAATCCAGAATTTTGCAGAAGGAGAGTGGAAGTGAACTTCTCAAAAATTTGTTGTTACATCATTATAAAGACTTAAGAGTACTACAATATCTAAATTTCGGATGTCTTAGTCTGTCATTTCTACAGTCTGTCGTAACTCATCCATTCAAAATACCTGTCGCGACCTGACGAAGTTGGGATTGTATATAAATTATAGAGTCCCAGTACGTCTGGGCTGTGACATGGGATCTATAATGACAAGTTCTATGAGAAGACCTCACTGTCGTCAGCGAATAAACTCGCCAGGCCGCAGTGGGCTGATCATGTCATGAGAATAGCACCGAACGACCCAGCCCGTTAAAACCTTTTTAGGCCGTCCAAATGGAAAGTAGAGGCGTGGTAGACCCAAACAGAATAAGAACAGGTAGAATGATGGCGTTGATGCATCCACCATGAAGGCCGAGATATTGAATTGGTAGACGAATGCACTCCACCATGGAGGTTTAGATTTAGTGGACTTCTGCAGTTGGACAAGATCGCGAAGCGATTTTACCGCCCGATAAGTAAGTATGCAAGATTTTAAGCAACATTAGATTCAAAACTAGCTAAGATTCTGAAACTTAATACTTGGTTAATTGTAATTCACCCATCGGGAAACCCCTATGTGCTACACCCTGTAACTACAATATCAGCTTGCCACTACACTGTTGACACTATCGTGAGGACCATGCATACAAGAACTAACCACGTTTCACCATTGCTTTTTCTCGTGAATGATGAACTCGCCCCAATCCGTGGGGCAATGAAAAGCCAGATCAAATGCTCATTATCAAGTCCATCTTCCGGTTTGCACCTCATTCGTTGCAGCCCGGCCACATACTAGGGCAACAGACAGTAGTGCCACTTTTCAACACAAAGACGTGGTGTCTTTGCCGGGCGAACGCGTAACATAATCCTTCGCGTTTGCGCCCGGAGTACCGGGAGTAGGTATTCCCTACTCCCGGTAACGACCAGATTATGACATGCTAATTAATTTCAATGGTTTGTCATCGTCCATCGTCCAACTACAGAGGTTCGTCTTACTCACTGAACCACGAACACGAACGAGAAGAGTGGCAGGCGAGTTGAACTCCATTTCAATCGCTGTCCCGGTAAGGAACAGCGTTCCCGTGTTACCCTAGCGCTCATCTTATTAGCTGGCAGGAGAGTAGTACCTGCGGGTCGTGCAGTCGTAATAGCACACACGGAAGGTAGTCGTCTTGTTGGGAATCCCTGGCCACTATCCAGGCGATTCCTTGTTGGACGGTGTTGCAGAAGCGACCATACCGCACCAGAACATATTTGTCGCGTAACTTAATTAAACCATTTGTACGCCTTTTGTGGGACCCGTTCCGGTCCCGAAGCACACACACACACACATGTATGCGAGCGAGTGTGCGGGTGTGTGAGGGATATTTCTGCACACGGTTGTTCCGTATGCTTCAGCGAAGCGTAACGCAGCGCACAGGATTTACTGGTGCGAATTGAGACGTAACGGGACGACCGGGGTTGGTGGTTCTTCTTTAGCCCTGCCACCTTCTTCGGCTCGGTTTGGTAACGGACTGCCGGAAACCGCGATGCAGGCAAACTGTAATTGAGATAACCCCGTAATCTTTGTCCTTCGGCACACACCACCAAAGGTCCTGTTGCTGTAATCTGTAGCTCGCCCACAACCGAGCGTCGTTAAATTGGGTGAAACATGGCTGAGATAGTGAGAACGAGGGAGAGACGGCAAACGAGAAAGTCTTTAAACTAGCAACACAATACGGCTCGCTCGTTGTACTGGGACCATTATTCTGCGTGGGCTCGTATAGACACGGAGGCCTGTTTTGGCAGTTAGGAAGGCATGTTTTTAAAGATTATACTAAACAATGCAAAATATTTTGCTAACAAGCGAGAGTGGGCATGAAATAAATTTAAATGTCGCAGTCGAAAAGCGGCACAACATGCGCGACCACCCACAGCTACTGGGCGCCTCCATTGATTATGTAAATAAAATGCATGTTAATGAAACGGTGGCCCGCCGCTGGTGGCCGATTCTGCTCCATCGGGGTAACGCATTATCAAGGGGGATCGTGATAATCGAACTAAATTGCCTCATCGAAATTGGGGTCGCAATTCAATTATTGGGACAAGCTTTAATTGCATCATTCGCTGCAGTGTGCATTTTTTTCCGTTCCCACTGTCAATAGTTTGGCGATTGTATGATGGAAAAAAAATCGTTAGTTACTTGCTTTAATGGAACTTACCTCATCGATGAACTCAAAGTCACCATCGCCGTACTTGTTGTTGATCAGCTTCTTCTTGGCATCGACCGCGTACGAACCGATCGTGGCCAACACGAGAAACACCGTGAAGGTAAACCACAGCTTATGCATCTTGAACTGGCTTACTCGCCTGCCAAACGTGTGCCCGCAAATGGACGGAGATCGAGAGACTGCTAACAAGGAGAACGGTAATGAGGACGACTTGTGCCACTAGTCACTCGTTGGCCACCGAACCGCCGAGCCTGGGTTATGCAGGTGCACCAACTCAATTTTTACTCCCGGAAGAAAACACTCCGACCTGAAGTGGACTGACGATACGGTTGGCAAACACTTTCCGTTCAACCTTACGGCTCAGCCTTGTTGACCTGGAGCGATTTTTTGCTTCACCTCTTCCCGCAACCACGGTCGGTAAACCCCTTTATTTTTGCTTCCGGTTGATATGGTCGTTCTGCAGTAGGTTTTAGCTGCTCGTTCCTATTATTCCACACGCCTTACCTTTCCACCGCTGCTACGATACGATCCTTCCCTCGCGTAAGCCCACCTTCTAATCACTGTCTCTGTTTTGATTCACAGGCAAAAAACCAAACACCGTAAGCTGTACGGACGTACGTCCACCTTTACAACCACACAAAGGCCACTCGCCTCGGGGGACCTGGATGAAGGTGGAGGTAGATCAGAAAAAAGCGCTTTTCCCCAATACACACGCAACCACGTACACTCATGCACACAGCGCACACACACGCACACACACGAACGCACACTGGTCGGCTGCGTAATTAATGATCCACGGAGCACGGAATTTTACAGAGCCACGCGCACGGATGCGTTCGCTTCCGATGCGATGAAAAGCACGAGTACGATTGAAAAGTGTGCCACCGTGCGACCAACGGAACAGCCCGATGCGTTGCTATCCTTATTCGTTCAATCGTCTACAGCGGGGTTTCTGGTGTTTCTTTCTTCCTCGCCGCATTCGTTCTCCCCGCAACGCTGGATGGTGCGGCGAGTTTGCGCAATCGCCACCTGTTCCGCAACGCATTCCATGATGACATTCCGTGACACAAGGATCCAACAGCAAAGCACGATGGGACGCACATTCCTGTGTAGGTAACGCTTCACCATTGCTGTCAACGGATTACTGCAGTGCGAATTTAAACGATACGCTCTTGAAATCGTTGAGAATAATTGTTAACACTACTTTGCACTACTTGAGGATATTGATTAATATGAAAGTGGCGCTTTTGAAATCATTCAGAATGATTGTAAAGATTATTTAAAACTATTTCAGGATATACATTAATATAAAAGTGACATATAAATTAAACTACTGGCTCTACGACAAATTCTGCACTTAGCAGATTAGTATGAGCTTTTGAAAAAAACGATCATGAAAAAATGATTGCATACTTTTAGGCTTTTTCAGTGAATTGAATGGAGATCATGTACTGATACCGAAGATTACAAAGAAAAATATTTTCCCTTGAAGGGATTGAAACAAGAAAACAATGTGCATATGATACTGAGTTGTTCAACGTTATATTATTTAGCATTTCTTCCAAAATACAATCAATAATCTGTCTACTATTAAGGGTCGAAACGATAGCTAGGTACCAACGAAATGATTATGGATTTGTCATCAACGTTTTGAAAGGAACGAAATTGTTTAAAATATGTTTAACTAATTATAAATGATATAAGCCTCTGACAGTAAAACAGTTTTCAATGTGTTCCTGTACGTTGTAAGAAGGGACACCATTATCAATATTTTCAATACTAAATGAATGCAACCATTACGACGTGATTTGATCCTTCGGTTAATTACACCTTTTTATTAAATGGCATTAACACTTTTTTGCACTAAATTTACCTCAAAGTTGCCGTGGTTTTGTGAGCATACACGTTATACAATGTGCCGTTTTCGTTGAATAAATATCCTCCCCATTCGTAAGGGCCGTTTCAGACGGTAATTTGACAAAATTAGAATTAGCTCACACACCTTGCGAATGAATTGCGGTTGTATCCTTGTATGCAGTCGAATGTCTCACTGTGAACGATCAATTATTGATACATTCTCCGTTTGTTTGCTTACTTCAGCGATATGTAGTGCCATTTGCCAACTGTGGAAAAATGAAACATTTGGAATTAACTTCTTTTACGTTTGGAAAAGAAAAAGCATTTTCAAAAAAATACTAAAAGCTATTAAAGCGTTAACTCAACATCATTTTCGTATGTTCGCATTCGTTTTATTTATATATTTAAAAAAAATACACAATCACCATCAACTATTTCATCGCTAAAGTCTAGTAAACATTCTCCGTTACGGGTAAGGAGCAAACCCGGTTACAGCTTTGAGTAGCTGTTCTCCAACCGGAAGTGCCATTTGTGGACTACGGTACAACAATGATTGAAACAGTGAGAAAAAGAAAGAAAGCAAACAAAAGAAATGTGTTAGCAACGTTAACGTACGTAAGTCTACTGTATTTACATGCAAAAGGAAATGATATCAAATGAAGCAC
Source organism: Anopheles minimus (assembly GCA_000349025.1). Taxonomy (NCBI): domain Eukaryota; kingdom Metazoa; phylum Arthropoda; class Insecta; order Diptera; family Culicidae; genus Anopheles; species Anopheles minimus. The sequence goes on from KB663610.1 coordinate 24,793,883, forward strand.
AACTATAGCCCCGTTTTACCGTTTACATCTTAATGCAAGCTCAATGCAAACATGCGGCTGGAAAATGTAAAAGCCAAATGGTACTTACGCGCTTCACTGGCGGGCTCGGGATTACCACCGGTTGCACTCTTGGCAAACACTTCATCAGCTGCATCATTAGCTACCAGATACGGTGAACCATCTACGGTGGTGTTGAGGCTACAGTGGAAGTATTATAATACGCATTATTTATCACGCACACCACACCGCCCTTATGGTTCTTCTGCTCACCAAGAAATCCCATTATTGTCCACCTCCTTGTTAACCAACTGTTGCCAAAACCGGTGCGTTTCGGCGACCGTTTTTGTGGCGAACGCTGCATCCTTCGCCTCACCGTTAAAAGCGAACTGGTTTTCCGGCTTCCCGTCTGGAATCTTGTAGATCTTGAACCATTCGACCGAGGCACGCAGCAAACCCGGGAATACCGTCTCGACATCAGCGATGTCGTTCAGCTTATCTGCCACCGGATCGTTCACGTTTATTGTGATGATCTTCCAGTCCGTTTCGCCCTCGTCGATCAGTGCGATCGTGCCGAGTATTTTCACCTGCATCACCTCGCCCCGCTTGGCAATGCGTGACCCAATTTCGAGCACATCGATCGGATCGTTATCGCCCTTGCAGCCCGTGTCCGAGTCCAGGTGGTCCGGGTTTTCCCAGGTTTGCGGGAACGCACCATAGTTCCAGATGTAGCCGTGGTGCGGGAAGCAGTTAGCAACGAAGCGCAGTTTGCCCTTCTTCACGTCTTGCTTGATCGGATTCAAGCCCTCGCCCAAGCTGATTTCCATCTTCGCATTTGTCCAGCGGGGCACCTCCACCACCATGTTGTAGACGGTTTGCTCATCGTTTGCGTACAGCGGAATGTCATGCAAAGGTGAAATGGACTGTCCGTTCTCGTTCTCTGTAATGAAGCGAAATGGGCTAGCTTATTTCTACTGCAATTGACAATGGTCGCGTGTAGGGCTATCATAAAGTAATTAACTTGTCGGTGACAGTCGTCCTGTCCTGCAGCAGATCTTTATCGCTATTCATTACTCAAGAGTATAGTGCTTCCCGCGTTGCAGCAGCCTGATAAGTTCGTGTTCTAATCGGGGCAAGATATCAACAATCGGTTGCTTCGCACCGCACCTCCAATAATCGATTCCTTCGCGGTGTTTGTGTGTGCTTCTAGCTGGGCAAGTTTCTAAACATCACACAATCCCTACGCTTATCAGGCGATAACGCTCAGCTTCGCTACTCAGAAGGTCACCACCATTACTTCCGCGAATGTAAATTCTTTCCCCACCATTAGCACGAGTCAAGTTCTCGGTCGGCGGTGCTGGGGTCAGCTTAGTTTCACGAACCGCCAAATACGCGGTTTAGCTATTTTTAGGTTATGCAATTTAACTTCACCACTCCAATCGAGTATGCTGTGACTAAAGCCGGTATAAAAAATGCAACCACCGCACGGCGTATGCACTTAATTGAGTAAATCGATTACTTCCCCATCCGCTACGGACGTAAACGTGAAATTATTTCGTGTTACTCGAGCGCCCATACTTACTGAAGTAAACCCGGTAGTCCGTGGAGTTGGGAGCGCCACGTTCCGCAATCTGATACTTGCTGGCCGTCATCGTTGGTGCGCTGTTAGCAAAGTTTCTAACCGGGCGTTTGCCACTCAAGACCGAAACCGGACGCAAATGGTGGATTGCACTGGAAACACTGGAAAGATGAGCGCCGCAAAAACGCTGCACGTCCGTTGCCGCAAAAAACGAAGAATGACAACGTGTTGACGTTGAGTTAGGAAGAAAGCTTTGCTTGCGTGCACGACCTGCGGCAGCTGGGAATGTGGAGGATGGAAAAGCGACGGCTGCGCGCCATGCGTAGCGCCACCAACACACTGACGGGTGCATGTTTACCTCACCTTTTCCACCTTTTATCACTTGAAATTATGCAACTTTACTATCGAACGAACGGTCGGGAAGCTGCAGTACAATAATTAACTAGCAATACTGTTTACACATAGTGTTGCGCTTAGAAAAACACGAGATTATATCCAAAAGGCCGGCAGATTTCTTCGGAAGGGATGAAAATATCGTATATTTTAACGAAACAAATGTCAAAATCGTTCAATGTTTGACGAATGTTGTGTTTAGATCTACCCTGGTAGGGGTCGAACTAAAAGGAGGCAGCCTGCTCTTAGGAGATTTTGAAGCAATTTGTTCATTGTTGTGTGCTAAATAAACTAAGAACAGACAACCACCAATTTACGGTATGCATGCACGGGAGTTATGTGTGAATTTAGGCTGCGTACTTTCTGTATTCAAAATCAGAAAATTTTGGCTTTAATCTTTTGAAACAAAACATAATTGAATATGAATTAAAATACCTACATTTCGATCCGAAATGGTCAGCGAAAGACGTACGAATTCGCAATTAAAACAATACAAATATGCCAGACAATGCGCAGCCGTTACATGCATTCACAATCTAATTTTCTCATTCATTTCTAAAAAACACCCCTCCAACATAAGAACAATTGACGTAGTTAATTAAAACAACATTCGGAAGCATATTTTCATTTGAAATCAATAAACCACATTGTCCCATCAGTTTGTTTTAGCGATAATTTCCTTTGTTTGTGTTTTCATCGTCGAAGTTTTAGCTTCTTGTAGTAATTCTATCCTATAGGTCGCCACCTTGGTTCAGCGGTAATGTCGTAAATCTGCTTTTAAAAGCTTAATTAGTTAGCACAACTGCATGCCGTCATACGCATTGGCCTGCCCCGCGAGACGCCTGTCTAGGAGCCAATCTTTTCGATTTCATCCGAATTCTCTGCATCCAGCAGTTGAATTTTTTTCTGAAAGTGTGCTTCAATGGTTCGGCAAATATCCATGCTGTGTTCACTGTCGACAAGATTGATGGCGATACCGTTTTTGCCTGCAATTGGAACAAGCGGTTGTAAGGATTAATTTTGCTAAGCCATTTAATTGAAGGTTCATTTGAAAGGTTTTAGTAAATGCAATTTAAATATGCTGTCTTACCAAAACGTCCCGTGCGACCGATTCGGTGCAGATAGGTTTCACAATCTGCACGTCCACTCTGATCCATCGGCAGGTCAAAGTTCACCACAATCGTTACCTGCTCGACATCGATTCCTGCGGACAGAATGATAAAACATTCACAACATGAAGCTAAAAGCCATTTTCAAAGAATGTTGGACACATACCTCTTGATAAAACGTTAGTAGTAATGAGTACTTTTTCCAGCCCTGCTCGGAATCTGTCCAGTACGGCCAATCGTTGCTCGACGGTGAGCTCACCGGACAACACTGCCACAGAATGACCATCCTGGGTCATCTTGCCAGACAACCAACCAGCGGTTTTGCGAGTCTATGAAAATGGAAGTTAATAAAACTCTTTCTTATGTAAACGGTCCCATAGTTCCCATCAACTTACATGACAGAAGATGATTGCTTGCCCAACCGTTATCACACCATAGATGTTCGAGATGGCCTGATACTTTTCGTCCTGGTTCTTGCACTTTACATAGTACTGCTTAATATTGTCAAGCGATTCCTGCTCCCGGGCCAGTCGTATAATGATCGGGTTCGGCACGATGTACTCCGCAAAGTCCATCACCTCCTTTTCGTAGGTAGCCGAAAAGAACATCATCTGACAGGACGAGGACAACTGTTTGTGAATACGAATGCATTGATCCTGATGTCCCTGGGTGGCAATCATTACATCCGCCTCATCCAACACAAACACTGAAATCTTCCTCAAATCGAACGCGCGGAACTTGATGCCCCAGTCCATCAGTTTGCCCGGCGTACCGATGATGATGTGATCGGTAATCTTTTTCCCTTTGGGCAGTTCTTCACCCCGGACGGCGAACCGGAGCTTAATCTCCTTGCAAAACTTTGCCATCTTGGCCGCGACTTCCCCCGTCTGGATGGCAAGTTCGTACGTCGGCGAGAGACAGATGACCTGCGGATACGGTTTGCGCGGATCAACCCGACTCAACATTGCCAACACGAAGGCCGCCGTTTTGCCCGTTCCGGACTGGCTTTGAGCGATCATGTTCTGGGGCGGATCGGCTAGCAGTGTCGGCAGGGCCGTCTCCTGAATCTTCGATGGGGCGTTAAATCCCATAGCGTACACGCCCTGCAGCAGTTCCGGCTTAAGGTGCAAAGCCTCGAACGATTTGACGGAATGTAGTGGTGAGGATGGATCTTTGCGCTGCACCTCCAGATCTAGCTTGGATTCGACCAATCCTTTGCGAATGATTTTCATCAGCAAACTTGCATCGGCCGGACTAGTTTTTGGGGATAAACGGAAGACATTCATCATTCGTAATGTACAACTCCAGAGGGTCACATTTTCTGGCGTAATGCTTACTTCACAGTTTCGATCTCTTCGGGCCCTGCTGCTGGACCAGCACTACCAGCTACTACAGCGGCACCATTTACGGGAGTCTCCGCATGTTCGGCAGGCTTCGCTGCGGGCGCTTCCTGTTTACCTTCACCATTTCCTTTGTCGGTGTTTCCAATAACTAATCCATCGACCTGCACGTTTGACACGAGATTCAAGTTAACATTCTTTTGTTCACAGCTTCCACTAGAATAGCTCTTACCAGATTGGAAATTTCCTGATCTTCCGTTTTTTGCACCCAATTTGTAGCGGCGGCCGCCGCAGTGGCAGCGCTTGCATTCGTACTTTCAGCAGCCGGATCCGCCATCGTAGTGTACCCTGGTTGTGTATGTGTGTGTTTGTGAGTAAACGACACAAAAGGCGATATCACCGGTGTTTAGTTCGTTCGCGATACGGGCGGGGTACTCACAGGTGCGCAGATTACGGTTATCCTAATTCTTCGAACCAGACCAACAGCGTTCTTGATGTATGTGGTCTATTAAATGCACGAAGAAAACGTTTTGACCACAACGCGAAAGCAGAAAAAGGGTCCAGCAAGCCAAGAGCGGAGAACGAGCGTCATCCGGCGCGGACAAGAATTCCGTCTGACAGTTCACAACCACCTTGCGCAGGGGTCGTGCACCACATCGTATCTGAGCACGCTGCTAATTGTTTGCATAAATTCATTCGTTGTGGATGTTTTACTGCAAAATACGATAGGTAATCAATTGCACCAAACAAGTCGTACTAAAATTATTGTTGCTTGTCGTTTTGGAGGTTATTATGTACGAATAAAGGAGCAGTAGAAGTCACACTGTACATATAAACAGGAAAAAAATGTGGAACATTTAATTTTAAATTTGATGTTACACAATCAAAAATGCAAAATTGTAATCGAATCCTTCACTTATTTGTCATGTTCTGCATTGAATTGCAATAGCAGCTTAAAACTCAATACTTTATATAAAATTGATTTTAAACTTGATTCCTTGTGTAGCAGCCCTGCCTTTCAAATGTCACTGCAGCTGTTTGTTTACAAATTCACCAAACATACCTTCTTCATACTGCAACGCAAACGTGATTTTTACCCAAATGAATATAAAGATATATCTCTCATCGAAGCTGATAGAAAAATGCACCTTCTGTGAACTGTACGGGCTGGTAGAAGATCTGCGCGATGAAATCAGATTCACGGTGCTGGACGCAGCGCCGCTGCCCAACTACACCGAACCGATTGGAAAGATATGCAGCGTGGCCGACTACATGCAATTCCGGACGGCACAAAATGATAGAACGCTCCGGGAACAACTCGCAAGGGAGGATAATTTTCTTCGGCTAGCTATTTCCAACAGCGGACGCATCAAGCACGTAATGGCGAAGGTTAAAGGCGTGACGATAGAGTCGCTCAACAAGCTTCTCATAATATACGACGAGAAGGGTTTCAACAATTTGGCCCAAAATGATCTGAACGCTGAAGATTGTGATAACGATTTGCTACATCTGGCACGATTGATAAAGGCAAGCAGAGCGGAATCGGCAGGTTGGACGGATAAGCTGCATGCCCTTGCCGAACGGGATGAGTTTCAACGGGTGTACGAAGTGTTGCTTCCCGTGGGCAAGGGTTTGGGGATGATGTTTAGGAAGACGGCATTATATTACCACTTTTGCGAATGGGTAGAATGCATACAGCAGAAGGATGCAAATGCGGTAAAATGGACACTGCTGGTAGACATTTGTTTCGGTGTTTCGATCATGAGCATGATTATTTACTTCGGAAACACGGGTACCAGATTCATGGAGTATGCTGAGGTACTGTTCGGCTGACTAAGGGATGGACTTGTTTTTACGGAAGCTTAGACATTCTCTTCTATTTCAGATCGTTGTGGAAAGTCTTTTGGAACTACTACAGACTCTTCGAGGCAATCCAATTGGGCTGAAATTGAACGGTTCTCTGAGCGAATTTATCTTTAGCTGCTTCAGTTACCAGGTTGAACTATGGTGGATGTTTTTAAGTAAGTCATACTAACAATCTTTTTGATTGCTTCTTAGTACCGACACACATGTTTGAATATAATTCCAGTCATACTTTCGCCGGCAATACAGCTCCTCTTCGTTCCGTTATCAATTTTGGGTCTATTCGGATTATCATTTCAAGTGGCCATGCTTTCGGATTTGATGGTACTCATCAGTATGCATGCACACTGCTTCTACGTCTATGTATCAGTGTAAGTAAAAAAAATCTATACAACGTTTGCCAATGATTTAATGCATGTTGGTTTTATGTTACAGTCTGTATCGTATCCAGGTTGGGGGGATAGGATCACTTTACCGTACCATGTTGGGAAAGAAGCGCAACGTGTTGCGGGACCGCGTTGAAGCCCACGACTATATGAATCGACAGTTGTTCCTTGCAACTCTTTCCTTTACCGTACTGCTTTTCATGTTTCCTACAATTCTATTGTACTACGCAGTATTCGCATCGGTACGTAGAGTAATCGCATGAAGTCTATTTCTCGGTGAGTTTTACTCTTTCTTCGGATCGTTTTACAGCTTCGCTTTGTCATTTTCTGCCTGTCGTACACACTGATGAAAATACGCCGCACAATTCTGAGATTTCCATTCGATGCGATGGTACGATGGGTCCGTGGAGTTTACACAAATCTGGAAAGCTTGGAAATATACAACATCGGCTCGATAGCGAAGGAAAATGTGACGATCACGTACGTAGCGCCCAGGTCGGCGACGTTCTGGTTCCGGGACACATCTAGAGATTTCCCGCGCTGGGAACCGAAGCTCGAAACCAGCACATCAATTGGGAAGTTTTTTGTAAGCTTAGTTAAGGGAGAGCTGGTTACCTTTATCCAACCAGACGAGCGTATTTCATTCCATGCAAAGGAAAAAGGAAAATAAATGTATCAAACTTCATGCGTAGGAAGAAAAAAAACATAAATAACGATGATTTCAATTTTTAAATATTGATCCCTTTATATTGTACATAGTATTTTCACCGGGCACGAAAATACAAAATTTACGAAAAAGTTTTTTAGTGTGGTTTGTTGTTGATAACGTTTGGAATATAAATTATCCTTGAAGAGGGTTGGAAAAAGTGTAATAATTATATAAATCACCGTTTATTTAATCTCGTGGCAGTATTGAAAAGTTCTTTGCGCCGATGTATTGCTCACAACTGTCAAAACCAAACGTCGCGGCAAAAGGTGAAATGGGATCATGAAGTAACCTCTTCGCAACGGAAATGTTGTGATGTTTCAATGTTTTCTTTCGGTGGTATTTTTCTACTGATAAATGCATTTTTTATCATTGCATTTCGCGTCCGTACATTATCTGCCGTCGTTGGCCAGAACGCAGGAAACGTATAGTTATCATCTCCGGTGTGTACACGCGTATAGGGCACACAACGTTGTACAGGTGACTCATAGCACTTGAGTTGGAGTTGTGGGGCACGTAACGCAGTTTACGTTATTCGGTCGTGTTGTGTGGCGATTGTGGGCGAGTGAAAATGTGTAGCGGAAGGTGCCTGCAGATCGATTGATTATCAACTTCGTCACGACGTAACCGGACGACGGGTAGGCCACGATGGACTCCCGAAAAGATATCTACAACCTTTGGGTGCAATATACGACGAAAGTGAGTTGGATGATTCCGTTACATGCGAAGCATGTTTGTTAGTATACGGTGTCCACTGTGTGAACGATTGTTTGTGGTTCTTTTTTCTCTCTTACTTCCAGAACGAGGAAACTTACTTTCGCCAGTTCATAGCAGGGTTTGTCAGTATATGGCACTCCCAGCTGCAGCTCGATTTCGATAACGCCCCCCGGTGGGACACCGTTGCACCGGATCTGGGCCCACATTTGAGTCGGCTGCCAGACGAGTTGCTGCCTGCAATCGAAAAGTTTCTGATAATCGCACGAGATGGTTGTGAAAATGTAAGCAAACATTGCATAACGCTGGAGAATGCACGACCCCATAACAACAAAGCAAAGTCTATCCGTTATCGGGTAGGGTGTTTGTTTTGAATGTGCTGATCAGCATAATCGATCTGATTCTTTACCCGTTATACCTTTTTTGCATGCAGGCACGGGAAGCGGATGGTATGCGCGAGAGTTCAATGAGCGAAAATGTGCTGCTGGTGCAATGCTTGACTGTAATCTGTCGCCATTTCGAAAACATTTCCTCCGTCATCAACTCCAGCTACATCTCCAGCTGTATCGCCATTTCTAATTGTATTATAACACAGGTAAGTGCATCATAAAACATAACTCCTGAACGTTCTATTAAATGTGTGTATTCTTTTTGCCTTTGGATTCGTTGTCTGCAAATGTAATTAGCTTAACAATGAGCAGCAAACTATCGATCTGGAGGTGGATGTGCTGTTCGTGAAAAGTGTGGCCCGATTGTTGGAAGTGCTGTACGATCCGTACTTGACCTGGAGAAGCTACCTGCGTGGCGAACACGCCGATTACGGAAGCTTGAGCTATAAAATCGCTCAACTACAGCCGGAAATAGTGCCATTTATATACGATTGCTTCCAGGGTGGTAAAGCTACCAAGAATGCGCATATTGGTGTTGAGTTAGTACACATTCTCGGTGCAGTCATTGCAGGATCTCAGGTAATTCATGGGTGAAAACTACACGATCGTTTCCTAGGTAAAATTTGGTAAAGCACTTAAGGTATTTAGAATACTTTAAAGTCTTTTTCGAAACTGATTCTGTTCGTGTTTTATTTTCCTCAAACTATTGGGTGATTACTGTTCACTCCATTACCATTTGTTTCTTTCTATTCTATCCAACGGTAAACACTTTTTTAGGGAGCTTTACTTAACGTTCCGCTACCTAATGTCAATTCATACTATTTAAATAATCCGGTTGGTGAAGGGAACGAACCTGTTTCGGTGAGTTGGGTTCTGTCACTCTATTGCATGCATACTTTCATAATTAGATTAGATTTTTTAGAATAATGATAATGCTGAAACAGATATTTGTGCTCTATAATAACTGCATGGAAAAGTATCTTTACATCATAGGGGTAGTTAATTTAAAATTAGTTAGCCTTATTGCTTTTCATGGCTTATATATGTTCATCCTAACCATTAGCTACTATATATTAAGTGTGCTCATCTAACTTTCGAACAGATTGCAATTATCCTTCTATTTCCTGTACTTATTTCCCGCATTTGTTTAAAAATGGTTTGCTTCTTTTTCTATATCATTCATTTTACTTTTTTTTTGTAATACTGTTTGCGTGTTACTGTACCGTTATTTCCACTATTTAAATAATGTTATTGTCCTCGATTTCCACGTTTCCAGCACAATGGGCTTCGTGCCATAAGCCCTGCAACAGTTACCATCATCATAGACGTAATTTGTAAATGGGAAAGTGATGCAGAACTGCGCCAATTGATGCTCCATTGCTTCGCATTAATGGCAGTCATTCTACAAAAGTCTAGTCCTGAGCAGGTACCAAACACATCATTAGCAGCTCGTTTATATAAAGTTTAATCTCTTTGTCTTTTTGTGCTTTTGTTGTTCTAATTTTTTTCCCCAGCGTCAGATTGATTTGCTGACCATTTTCCAACTGTACATAGGCTCGATACGCGACCTCCTGTCGACGGAACACTTTCTGACGAAGTGCTCATCGGTGGGTAGCTTCGAATTGTCTCACGACGATGATAATTACATCGATGTTGGTGCTCTCTGTTCGGCGTTAGCGATCATCCGAGAGTTTATTCCGGACCACTCGAACAAGCTCATCTTGTGCAATGCGTTGTTCGAGGCAAAGTTTCTCGCCAACCTTGTACAGATCCCTGAACAAGTGAAGGTAAGACGGTAAATTGTTATTGATTTATTGGGAATAACTCGTTTTTTCTTTAATTGTTTTACATTTTACAGAAGTGGAATATTGATCACCAAACGCTCGGTACCGTACTGGTAGAGACGTTGCAGAAATTGTGCTATAATTCGGAAAAAATGCAATACAATCTGATGCACACGAATTACATCAACGTGCTTTTTGACGGCCTGCGCAGTTTTGGCAAACCATCGTCTAGTTTGATCACGCAATGTTTGGGTTTCGCGTTTGACGAGCATGATATGCGACAGGTGAATCCCGTGGTCGTTATAAAGCTGATAGAATGGATACCATTGATGGGAGAAGCGGAACAGAACATGCTTAGCGAGGTGTTGTTGAAGAAATGTGCAAGCACTATGCAGAGGTAAGGAGCTTTTTAAAACAACCCAACAAACAGCGTTCACTTACCATGTGTGCTTTATTTCCACAGCAAGCAACACGTTTGCAGCCAGCAGTCGATCAAACGGATCGTGGACGTTTGTCTCTCATCCTCGCAACGCTTATCTGCAAAGTGTGCAATCAATCTGCTGAAACTGATCGAAGAGCTAGCGAAATATAGCATCTATCCGGCGGAAGTGAACAGTTTGTTCCGCCTGTTGCGCCCCGAGACACAGTTCGAGTATCGGAAGCTGCTGCTCGAAACGCTGCTGCGAATTACGCATCACCGCGGTACCGTCGGTGTAATACCGGACAACTTTCTCGACATACAAACGAACACGAGCGGCATAACGATACCGGAGATACGCAAATGGGAAACCACGCATGGGTTTGTGTTTCACGCCTGGTTGCGTTTGGAGGAGGAACATTCGATCGCGCAGAACTATCGCCGGCAGCTGTTTAGTTTGACCACGAATTACGGTACCGGGTATGAGTTTTTCATCCAGAAGAATGGCAACTTTGTGGTAAGCGTGATTACAAAGAAGGAATTCTTCACGGCGACAGTACAGTCGCCTCAGCTGCTCGATGGCCGTTGGCATTCGGTGACGGTCAGTGTCGTGCCACCGAAGCGACTGTTCTCATACCATCAGATAAACGTGTACCTAGATTCGGTACAAAAGCTTGGATCGACGATGAAGTACGCTTCGTTTGCGGAAGTGTTTCACTACTGTTCGATCGGTGCACCGTACAATAACTTCCGCAAAGTATCCCACACGTCCCATCAGTCCAATTCGGCCCGCATGAGTCCGGTACCGACCGATCTGACCGCATCGCCGAGCGGCGAGAAGGAAGAGAAAACCAAATCGTCGGGCTTGTTTCCGAACCTGATCGAGCGTACGTTTTTCCCGGGGTTGGTATCGCAGGTGCCGAATTATTTCACGCTTCCGAGCAAATCTACGTCCTCGCTGGATCCGAGCGTAAAATCGTACCCAATCGGTATGCAGGATCTTGTGTTCGGTGAAGCAATCTGTCTGAAGGGGCAGCTTGGTGCCGTTCTGCTGGCCGACACGAACGTCAACCTGAAGAGTTTGTTCGAGGCGGGACCGAACGTGGCGAATGTGCTTGCAACGGATATGATCGAATCGTTCGATATGGCCTCCAAGTTTGTGTTTTGTTTCGCGCCCAATGCATGTTTCGATGGGCTGTGTTTGGATTTGGCACCGGGAAATCAGTACAACGGTCATCTGGTGGCGAGCGTAGCTAACACGCTTTCACTGCAGAACGCTCTGAACGGAATCGGTGGTATGGTGGCATTGCTACCTATCGTGGACGGTATATCGCAGCTGCCAGACTCGGATATACCATCGACAAACGAACTGATATCGCTCAGCCCGGTAGAATCGCCGTTGAAGGAGGAACATTTTGGCGATTGGGAAATGTTGCAGCTCAACTCATTGACCGAGGCAAAGATCATTCAAAACCCAATTGCTTGTTTTCTGTGCCTGGTACGCAACTTTATCGGTGGCAGTGAGCTGAACAAGGAGAATATGCTCAAAAACGATGCAATTGCCATTATGAGCGCGTTGCTCCAGCGGTGTAACGAGCGGCTGTTCGACGTGAATGTGCTCATGGCGGTGCAGTTGCTGATCGAGTCCATACAGAACGAGATGCCGTCCGGAAATATGGAGCTGCTGCACGTGCTGCATCGGGATTTGGTGTTTAACTTTCGCATCTGGGCCAAAGCACAGTTCCAGATTGTGATCGGGCACGTACAGTACATCAGCACGATCATCAAGGATGATCGGAAATACTTTCGGCGCCACTTTGGCATACAGTTTGTGTTGGATGTAATACACGAGCATTTCACGCACAGCACGAACCTTCCGGCGCAAGATGCAAAGATGGTACGGGAGTCGCTGCTGCGGATCGTCAAGTACTACATCCAGAAGGAGGTCAACATAAAGGAGGTAAGTCGGGGTTTCCATTTGTTTGAAGTGATGTTTAATTAATGGTTTAATTCGCTTTCAGATATCGGCGGTTTTAACATTCCTCACAACAACAAAGCATGAGGCAACGGTTAGTGAGATTATCGATATGCTCGTACTGCTAATTGAAGGAAAGCATGTGAAGGATCAAATATTCCTGCTGATGTATGAGCCTTACATGGCCGAAGCGATGTATATGCTGTTTATAGATCGTCATTTTGGTAGTGAAGTGCATACGAAGCTTATCAAATTCATTACCGGTATGCTGTGTACCAAGCGAATATCGGCCAAACATAAGGCTGCTCTACGGTTGTACGATACAGCCATCGAATGCCATACCCTTTATCCGGGGTTGTTCTCTTTCATGCTTCCGTTCCAACTGGAACCGCACGTTATCCTCGGTTTGCTGGATCTCAACTTGAGCTCCGACACAGAAATGGGTTATGCCGGAGCACTGTGTCTCATGTATCATTCCAATCTTTCGGAGCTGTCTCTGAAACTGGAAATAGGCCGGCGTCTAATGACGAGCACCTTCACGAAACCGAAAGCCCCGCAAATGATAGCGAAACAGGTCGGTTGGCAAGAGTCGATCGCACGGCTGCTGATAAAGAAGCCGGTCGAAAACCGTCCCGAAGCGGAAGGCGCAGAAAAGAGTCAACAAAATTTGCTCACCGATATGGACGAAGTGGTGAAGCGGGAAAGCGAATCGTCAGCCGCAGGACCTGGTGCGGATGATTTGATCGTGTTTGATGAGGACAATCTTGAGCTGCATGTACAGGAAGGCAGTAAGCAACCGAACTCATTCATGTCCGAAGCGGCAACGGCAATCGAGCACGAGATCAAAGAGCTGGCAGATACGGTTCAGGAAGCGGTGGTAGATAATATTACCTCATCGATCACCTCGGTTTACTCGGTCATACGGCAGAAGACGTCGGACATACAGGACACGATCGGTTCGCTGACCCTCAGCTTCGAAGAGTCGGCTGGGCGGAAGAAGAAATCGTCCCTGAGCAGCAGCAGCGAGGAAAATGTGTCCCTGGACGAGTCGGCATCGCTTGCTGGGACTGGTTCGATGGTGGTAGAGGATCTTCAGTCGACGAAGAGCGGTGAAGAATTGGACAGTAGCGCGGGAAACAGTGTCGATTCCCCCAGTGAAAAGTACTCCGACGATAACGAGGAAGAAAACCTTGTCTGTCTGGTGTCTAGCAGCTTGTTTACGATTTTGTGGCGCGGTGTAGAAAATTCCAACGACTCTTGGCAGGAGCGGGGACAGGTGATGGCCTGCATCAACCTGATTGCGCTGAACAATGAGTTATACTGTTCCCATCTGGCACTACGATTACGAATCCTGGAGATGGGTGTACAGGCAGCGTTGATGGATCTGGCGGAAAATGCACACCTTGCATTAATCCATCAGCAAAACGCGGCCCAGCTGTTACGGCTCGCGTACGATTTGGTTGTGCTGGATCCGAACGAGGACGATTCAAAGAAGTGTTCGGTGAAGCTTCTCGATGGGGTTCTCTCGCTGCTGGACATACTGATGGTTTTTCAGCAAAGCAGTAGTGATGATTGGTCGGAAATGTCTCATCTCTGTTTGGGGCTGTTGCTAAAGTGTTCACACAGTGCAAATTCGGAGATCGTGGCAATGGCCACAGCGAAATTGCATGCGCTATTGCAAAACCGAACCAACCAAGATCCGGCTGAAATAGGCTACCTAATGTATAGCCTCAACCAAGCCATGTGCAATGCAATCGAAGTGGACAACTCGGAGCAGTACTCGTTCCTCATACCGGTGATGAAGGCGTTGCTGGAGAAATCGCGCACGGTGCTTGGGCTGGCCACACACACCCCTGATCTGCCGGCGACCTCGTCCGGTCCTATTTTCTTTCAAGATTTCCAAACATACTGTGCTAGTCGTCAGTGGACAACATTCATCGATAAAAAGGTATGTACAATTATATCAATGCTAGTGTGTAAGCTTTTTTCCAAGAGTAGATTAATTTCTCAATGTTTTTCATTAGTAATTTGCACTATTTTGAACGGTAGTTTTTTTGTTTCTCGAAAATGTCACTTCGGTACAAGACCTCCCTTAACGTTTATTGTCGGACAAACTTTAAAACAGTTTAATAAATAGACTATCCCTCCTATATCGATCGATGTAAACGAAACGTAACGAAACAACACTTACTGTACGCTAATGCTATTGCAGAGAGAATCGTACTGGTAAAACGCAACGGCCTACGCGTGAATGCCTACCGCCTAATTGGATACCGTCGTTTCGGACAGATCTTTTTTCTTGCGGTTCCCGCGCGAGCGCGTCCCAATGTCACTGATGTCGTCGTAATTCTCCTCATCATCATCGTCCAGCATGGTGTAATCGAGGCTGCTGGTGGCACTACGATAGTGCTGCATGTCTCTTCTTCTGGTCGGTAGGAATCCGCTGTTCGGTCTGTCACTTGCGCTGCCCGCTTGGCTCGAACCGGCATAGTAGCTGTGCGAGTTAGACTTTTGTATCGACAGTATATTCAAGTCGTCCAGCCCGATCGGTTTGGAAGGCCGGTGTGCCTGATTCGATGGTGAGTTAGCTTGGAAATAGTTGTTCAATTCCAAGTTCTTCGTATCATATTCCACCGATTTGCTGGTTGAAATGGATGTAGCTGGAGGTGATCGTTGGTTGATCGGTTCACGACCCTTCGCCGCGTTACCCTTGTTTTGGGACGAAAGCAGCACAAAATTCGATGGTTTAGAATCCTCAGCCCGTGGGAATGTTACTCCCGCCGGTTTGGAATGTTTAATCTGTTTCTTCGGTTCAAAATCTAGAAACTCGTCCGCATCTATTGCCACTTGGTGGAAGTCGGAACTCGAACCGAAGGCATCGCGTAGATCGTCCGTGTCGAGATTGTGGGCTATTGTTGAGCTTGGCAGCTTGGGTTTCTTCTTACGACGCATCTTGATTCGTTTGTCACCGCCAGCTGCGGAGTGGAACTGCTCATCAGACGACTCCTGTCCGTACGGGGAAGGCTGTTTACTTTTGACGGGGATTTTCTGCGACTCCGAGCCACCGTCGTAGTATGAGGAGAAGGAGGTGGAATGGTCATCTGCACCACCGATCGTTTGAAGCGTGCTGATCGGAGGTTTGTTTGGGTTCGTTTTGGTAGGCGTATGGAACTGTTCCTGGTCGTATCTCGTCGGCAGGCTGGGTATGTACTCTTCCTCACTGTTGCCGACGGAGCTGTGCGAGGTGGAGTGCGTTGAGCTAATGCCACCGTTGTGTGGAGATCGTTTGTAGGTTGTTTCAAAATCTCCCGACGGTTCGAACAGGTTCGATTTCGAGTTCGATGGAACCTCGTACGAGGTGATCGGTGTCTTGTACGGATCTTTCCGATACTTTTCCAGCGGCAATTGATGTTTAGATCCAATGTCTCCGAAGGTGGAGGACGTGTCCGCGAAGAAATTACCTTTACCGGAAGGTGTGGTGTAGGTGTTAATTGCGGTGGAATCCGCAAACGATGGTTGTTTGTTGCTCGAGTGCGAAAAGCTGTGAGAGTATCCTCCAATGTTGTGCGAATGTTTGCCGCCTGGGAAGCTGTCGAAGTTGCTCGATGAATCGAGGAACGAAGGTACCTTGGAATCGAACGTGCTGGGTCCATTTCCAAAGTTAGCTTTCGAAAATCCACCATCGAAACTGGATAACTCAAAGTTTGGTTTCCCGAACGAAGAGGAAGAACTTCCTTGGTAGCTGTGCTTTCCGAACGACGGTGATCCATCGTAGCTGGGTTTCCCGTACGTGGAACCTTCGTAGCTGGTGATCGTTTGACCGTACGCAAATGGTGGCGATCCGAATGTCGGGGACGGGTGTATCGGTGAACCATAACCTGCCGGTGGTTCTCCAAACGATCCGTGATGATCGCCAAAAGAAGCCTCAAACCCGGAACTGTACGGATCGTCGATCGATTGTGGGACGTAGTGTGAAATTGGAGGGTAATTTACATTTGGTGGTCCGTACTTGACACGGGGCTTAGAACCAGGTCTGCGCGGGGGCCTCGGTTTGCGACCACGAGGTGGAGGTGGTAGCTTTGGTCGTCGCTTTATGACCCGATGGATTTCAACCTCATGACGCTTCTGGCGATGTAATGCGGCGGGCTGAGGCAGATGTTCTATGGATGTATTTTGTTCTTCACCATCGTTAGTACCTTTGCTAGATTCTTCCGCCACAACCAGTACTGCGAAGAGCTATTAGAGGGAAGAACATAAACGATAGAGGTCAAATTCGATTCATTATAAAAATTCTACAGCAACTGACAAGCTAATAGTTTGTACGTTGATGTGCATTAGGCATATATTTTTAAAACATTTTCCACCGATTCGAATATAAAAGTTAAATTAAATTTTATTGCGAAAATCTGCAAGTTCCAAATCAACGGAAACTCTCAATCATTCCATTTTACGACAGCAGGTTACATTCGGCGTGGCTGTGGCTCTGATCCCGCTCAGCTGATCAGCTGTAAGTTGCAACGAGTGCAATTTTCAAAACCCTCATCTAATGGCGGTCACACCCAATCGCCGGCAAACTATCGAATGACCGAGAAAAATCCTTTACGCACCTTTCGCCGACACGCGAAGGCAACATCGACCAAGATGGTTGGTGAATGGCTGGCTTGGCGCTCGGTACGCTCCACCCGGTGGCAGACATATTGTGTGGCGCGGTGTGTGAACACTAGAATTTTGAACATAAATTACCCGATCTGCACTCGGTACCAAAGGTGACCTCCCTTGAGTTGCCATTTGTCTGAACGGTTTGTGCGTGCGAAGGCCGGCCCGACGAAGGGAAGGCGTCCGGTCATGATAATACCCCGCCACCTCGGTACCCTCCCATTGCGGTTGCATCGGCTTGGAACTGCGGTTTTGCACAGCCGCAGCCATGTCTGCTGGGTGACGGTACTTTTTGAAGCCGGCCACATACACCATACCGATGGATGCCGATTCAATGTGGGTTATTGGAGTTTTTTCTTTTTCCACACCACCATATTTCCACCGATAGCGATGACAGTGCGAGCGCGATAAGCGGATGGACGGAAGAGGGTGGACAAGTTTTTCTTTTTTCCAGGTGGAGTCGAAAGAAGAAAAACTGGTTTGCCGCGTTGCGAGCGGCTGGATGAAAATGACCGCTGCGACTTTCGATTTCCTCCGTCCGTATTGCCAACCGTATTGCATGCAGCAACAGCTGGGCGGGCGAGGAACCACACGGGGTGGCGCGCTGCTGTTCAATGTTTGATTGGTAGTAATTGGTGTGTCGGCAAATGTGGTCAAGGCACAGTCACGAATCGTGCACGCTTATCTGCTGCGGTGTTTGCGGGATTAGCGCGAAAGCTGGCAGGGAAAATATCACTGCGTTTGTGGACATATGCATAATCTTTATCAACGAAAACGATGCTCAGCGATGAGCGAACGACTTGGGGAAAGGTACAAAGTTCGTAGAGGGTATAGATTTCCTCAATTTTACCGAAAAAGGAATCAGATATCTCTTTCACATATTCCATGGTTATTGATCAGTTGTTCTTCAATTATTTTAAATAAAATTGTTTGAGTATTCTTTTTATAAAAAAAAATATGTTATCCAAAATAAAAAAAGTCAAGCAATGAAAGTTTATCCAAAGCTAGAAAAGGAAATGATCGTAAAAAGCAATTTCCCTCCGATCAGTTCAAGAACCGTTGTGGTGTGATGACTGAACAACTATCAACAGCTACGATCGTACGCTTGCGGTTGGTTGGTCAGCCAACACACCGCAGGTGGTGACCGTTGATGGTCCATTTGAATTTCTCCTATTTGAATTTCCTCACGTGCAGCCTCAGTTGCCTGTATTAATGCATATTTTTCCCCCACCTGCACATTGTCTATCGCGCTGGAAAGTCAGGAAAATCTACCACTTCGTGCATTTCACTGTCCTTTTTGCAAATTGCATACGATCGGAAGTCGTAAACGTATTATTGCATGTTTTTTTTTCTCAAACTGCATTTTCTACAATTTCTCTTCCAGCTTTTGTGAGATGCGATTGCAGATAATCGAATAGTTAAATAATAATATATTCCCACCAGCAAGTGCGCGTAGTGTGTGTAAGGGGTGGTGAAAATACGTACAAAGTTTACTCCGTATAAGGTGTAACCAGCATATGATTATTATGCAGCTCCAGTGAAAGCATTCAATGACTATAAAAGAAACAAAAAAAAAAACACGCAAGAGAAACAAAATTGTAGTTAAAACTACGCACTCTGCTTTCTCGTGATGTACAGCTGGAACCATAAGAAACCACAATCGCTCTTCAAGGCGACACCTACGATGGGATTACATTATGTAAATGGTTCCCTTTTGTTGTGCGTTACTGTTAAGATGGAAAATCCACCATGCACAGCAATTTATTGGACATCCCTGGTCCGTATAAGCATAATGGCAATACAGGTGCTTTAAGTGATTATGTTCGAGCATCTGCGTGACACGTTCTCCAACTTTTAGAGGTTTCTTTGATATACGAACGCGCCACAGGTTCCGTGCATTAGAGAGCGATGTTTGTTCCTCTGCGAGGGGTTCATCCCCAAAATATGAACTCCACATTCGCGTAATCGGAGCACCCGAGTGCTTTAGCGGGCACATCACCACACCACCCTTGGTTCCGTTCCTTCCTGTCTGCCGGAACTTTTTCTTTCTCCTGCCCGTAATTATGTAAACGCAGCGGAAGATTAAGTGCCCTTCACACCAGACACGGGGCGTGTGCCGTACGAACGGTGTTTTCAGGTCAAATGTTATGCACTGAAATGTTAGCGTCTGGCTTAGCTTTAGACATCTTAAGTGGATACGCTGGTTCACCATTTCGTGTGCGATTAGGTTGTCAGTTGCTTAACGGGGGCTTTGGAACGGGCGATTAGAAACACTCTTTCTCCCGACGCGTGAACCGTTTCGGAAGCGAACAATTTCGCTTCGCTTGTGTTGACTGTTTCCACCTGAGTGCTTATGTATGTACGTTTGCAGCGCTATTAGAATGAACACAGTGTCGATGATCCAGCATACGTGCCGTTGACTGGCGATGCAAATGTGTTGGAACGGGTGAACAATAACAAGACAATTATGGTGCGCTTCATTAACCATTTGGAGTGTTGCAAGAGACGTTAGCTTTTGATACTAATTTTCACTCAATTAAAATCGTCAATTGGAGCCGAAAGGTATAACATTATTTATATTTAAATAATTCTTACTTTTAAACACGACGACTAAACTGTCGAAAGCTATGGATCGCTAAAGCAGTACTTAATAAAAAACTACATAAGGTGTTCAGATCGATAAGAGTTTTGAAATAGTCCTAAAATATAATGATGGCAGTATTGTCCACGATCGACTGGAATCGTCAATCTGTCAACTCCTGACATTGACAAAATAAAACAACTTCACTATTCAAATTTACATGCACTATAAATTTTATAGTACATTTACAGTACTGACCTTTTGCTACTTTCTCACCAAAAAATCGCAGTGTAAGGAAAATGTAACCGTTTCACAAAACAAATGGCACATTTCGTATCGTGTCTCTTTGTATGCACGTATGAACGCGTCAACAGCGATGCGGAGCGGAAGGAAAAAAACACACATTTCTTCGCACAGACGCATTCGAGGTCAGGAATGAAGGTTTTTGCTCGGGCTCGGGTTGGGGAGCAGTATGCTTTTTTCGCCGTGGCCTTCATGCTGCAATATTGGGGCATCTCCGATCTTGTCTCACTTATCACCTGCAACATTACCGCCTACCATAAGTGCGGCCAAATTCCGTTAGCGGCTAGCAATTTGGTGCGCCGACGCAGAAAGCTTTAAGGCCTGTTTTTTTATTACCCGATCAACCATCATTATCGCTAACTATACCGATTGCTGGGCGTAAACTCGTCGATCGATCGTATTAATTAAGGAAGGTACCGACCGATCGTTGTAAAATGTTAAGCGCGTGTTAATAACGATCATCGGGTGCAAACGGGTGCGGGTTTTTTGAGGGTTTAAATGTAGGTTAGATGCTTGCCGAAGTGCCCCCGAAAATATTTACCAAAAGTAACAGCTGTCGCCAGCAGGCCATTTTGTAGCGTTCACGCGTCGATGTGAGTTCTAATGTGTAGATCACTAGGGAAATTGAAGTTTTAGTAGTTTTCTTCACCGATAAACGTTTGTTTTTAACAACGAGTTATTGAGTCACAATTTGGCACTTCAAATTCACTGTTTTTGTTTCACATGAACCGTAACTTCATCACTGGATTGGGTTGTTCACTTATTCAATTATCTTGCACTGGTTTTGCGCTGATTGATCGAACGATCGTACGGGTTAGGAAGAAACCATTTTCCAACCACCAGCTGTGAATGGTTGATGCTTTGTTTTTCACCTATTTCCACTGCGCTCCAGACGCAATTCCGGTTCCGCTTGCCGTTCGTTTCACCACCGTCGGACTGTGCGAATCGTTTCACGCGGCAGCAAACGTAGTGCACTGTCTGCGTTTTTCCACTTTCATTGCGAAACTAAACAGCCCAACCTGGGGAGGATCTTCTTTTATAAATTTCCAAACCGTGCTCTCTCGCTATCCGCGAACAAACCGAACCGGCTTCCGCACGAACGTGTGACCGGGCTTGGTTGGTTCCGCGAAGGTGAGATGGCAGCACAAGACGCTACACTTTAGATAGCACCGAGCAGCACTACAGAAGACTTGAATGCTGCCACAAGTGAGGAGAGCCCATGGTAGAGGCGAACACACGCCATAAAGGAGAAGGCATGGCTGTGGCTGTGAAAGAAATGGCATATCTCCAACGTGCCGTTCACCTTTCCTCCTTTTTCCTAGGAGGAAGAGCACAGTGGAGAGAAAATGCTCCACCGTGTGATGGCGTACGTCGATCGTACGCCCTCTATAGCATTCCTTTCGTGACGCTACACAGTCACTGAGGGGATACCAACCGAAAATGTGACGGTGTGGAAGGGAAAGAAGACTGATGCGGGTGGTTAAATAAATAAGCCCGTAATGAGAGTCAGAATATTGGGGAAACCGGGGGGAATTGTAGCGATCATGCCAAAATGCACCTTGGATAACATGTTGTGTTTGTGGAAGTCTCACAACGACCGAAACCTCAATGCAATTGTTACGGAGTGCAGTATATCGTCTTGGCGATGATCATCGTTTTTTTAATGCGATTAAAAGATTGTTAGTATTATTACTGTCAGTAAATTAATAGAAGTATATCATTACAGAGTTATCAACCGAGCTATGAACATTCCAAATTTTGTTTTACTAAGGGCCAACATGGGCAGATTATTGTTGTTCTAATAAATAATCAATTATTAGTATCATTAAGCTTAACTGATACGAATTTTTCGGCACTTTCTTCCTCCGTGTCAAGTGAACCGTAGCTTCGCTCCTACATTCACCATCACTTTTGCAGTTCAGTGAAACCACTTTCCTTCATGAATAACATTGAAACTGTGTGACCGCTAGGCGTATACACCTTCGTCGGGGTGTACGAAATGTATGCTCAAACCGCAAGGTTCGAATTGTGACACATTTCTACTGGCTGGCTGGTGGATAAAAATCGAAAGTTGCTATCCGGTCCGGTCATAAACCGTCGATCGGTAAGCTTTCCTTCTCACCGGCCAGAAGGATCCGTGGGGGAAGCCTTGAACTTGGCTTTTGGTGTCAAAATTTAAAATGAAACCCTACACGCTCACCGTACCGCCGGGTTTGCCAACTACGATAATGTTATTGGCAAAGGTAAATAGTAGGAAGCGGAACGAAACTACAGAATCCGCACGAACAGGAATTGGAAACGGGAAGCAGCTCCTAAAATTCCAACTGTGGTGTTTCAGTCCCAAGCAAACAGGTATCTTGTGAAATGGCGGAATCGTTGCCGTTAATGTAATGTTGCACTGGGGAAGTAGAGCAGGTTTGTCGGTGCTAAAAACACCCGGCTGCCCACGGCGGATAGATCATTTACGCGGAAAACGACCCTTTTCTTGTAAAATCCCTCCACTTGATGTCATTTACAGTTGGATGGATTAACTATATTGATCCGTCTCTTCAAATAACGCTAGTTAGTATTTAATGCTAGATGACCACATTGTCATCTATCCCACAAAAAATTTAATAAATTGGCGCTAACTACTGTCATCCATTCATGTGTCATCGAGATGATTAAACATATTTATGTGATGCGTTTTGTTTTGCTGATCATCTCACCGTTCAGGCAGAGTAGGGCTTCAGGCAGACGATCGATCAATCAATAAAGGGTTTAGATGTTAGGTTGGGTGTTTAATTAGCAGACAAACACGTTTGCAGAAGGCTTCCTGCTTCCCGGTCCATTGCATCGATTGTGTGGTGTGCTTTCCTCGTTGGCTCATCTATACTCCGGACCGGTTCGGTGGATGCTGGATGTTGATTATATCCGCGGTATGCACCTAACGATCGGCACACAGTACACCACATGCGCTGCACACGTGCAGCAGCTAATCAATAGCCCGCGATTGACGTTCGCTGCTGCATGCAACAACGCGATCAGACAAATGCATCGCTCGGATACAAAAAGCAAACCGTTTCGGGAAGGGCATTCTTTGGCGGAAGTGCACTTTCGCTGCCGCGTACCAACGTCTGTTGCAGTGATGTGTGTTCGTGTGCTGTTACATTCATCTTGCCACCCTAATCGCACACTGTTTGCGGAATAAGAAAGGGTCCACCTTCTGCTGCCGGTGCCTGAAAGTTGCATCGTTACGGGTTATGCTTAGCTGGTTGGTGCATACTGCACGCTTCCGATTGTAACCATGATTTTTTTTTCTGTTTTGCTCTGTCCTGGTCCATCCTGAGGTCGACGCAGTCAGTTCGTGATACGTTTAAAGGTTATTATTCGTTACGTTGGCGGGTTGGTTGCAAAATGGGATACATTTGTCATTGCTGCCAGACTGCCAGTGTATGCTTCCAAAAGCATCAGCAAATCCCGGAAGCTTGGAAGAGATTGATTGTTTTCAGATAAATTTCACCAGCGTTTCAATACTTGTTTTATGTGTTCATTCACTCCATTTTTTTGCAGATAAAACCCCTGTACACATCGTATCAAAAGGATCTTTCCAATACGCTCTGGGAACCACTAAACACGTTTTGGGCGGAATGCTACGAATCGTGCAAGCTGTCATCGCAGCGCAGAGCCAAACTGCAGATGGAAAGTCGTCGAAAATTTCAGGTAATTATTGTTACAACACAAATTAAATTACATTGTGGCATAAATAGTTTCGACATGTGCCACACATAGACACGGTAACGTAATTGTACAAACGTTTTGATTCTTTCTTTCCTAGGAGCGAATACTTGTACCCTGCAGAATACGTCAATCGGAGGAGAATGCGCGGCTCAGCATACAGCAAACCCAGCGGAAAGCAAAAGACGCAAATACCGATCGTCGCTGGCTCAATCTTCAGCGATTTCTTTACGGACCGAAGGGTGCCTGGAGCAAAGAGTGAGTACACAGGATTAGAATTTCTTGTACTGTATATATTTTGAACATGTCCATATTAGTACAACAAATGCGTGATGACCAAGGCAATGTTGCCCTCCTAGCATAAACAGAATTTCGAAACGGTGACGTAAGTGTGAACATCCGTGGGAGGGAATGGTTGTTCACCTTCCCGCGCGCACCGGGCTGGTAGTCTCGTTCGTTCAACTCATTAAGCTGTCAATTGCCCCGTGAAGCGGAAACTTTCTGTCGGGCTATGCTGTGCCGTGAAAGCATAACACATAAAGCTGACCTAGAAAAAGTGTCAATCGGTCAAGTTCGGGCGTAATAGGTGCAATTTCCATGTCAAACTTATTTTAAAGCGTAGAAATCTCGGAAACGACACAGAACATTCATATTTTGTCAAAGCGTGTGTGAATGGCAGTTTGAGCATTGACTTCTGGTGGAATATATTATTCGTTGAGAATTGAAAAAAGTTGTTCATAATGCTGATTGTTGTGGAAAACGACTTAAAGATAACACAGTTCTCAAAAATCTCTAGTCTATTGTCTAACAGATTCTATGGCTACATAGTAGATGACAAGGCTAGTTTCTTAGCTGCAACCTCATGATGGCTTTTTGGGAAGTTCACAATATTGAATCTAAACTCGAAAGTGTTGTTGGTGCGGGTGGAGTAGAAGCTAACAGAATTTGGTTACAATAATGAGCCCACAAACAAGATCAAACCAGAACAGCTTCACTTCTGTTAGTTCACTGTGGCTTTTGTAACACAATTGGTTTGTATACATACTTCCTCGTTTTTGGCAAATAACCTGCTATGGCTTGCGTGCTTATTGTGAAATGGTTTTTACACTCATTTTTACCTCCAGTGAACATTCAAATCAGAAAAGATCTGATCCTCGATCTCTTGTAAATTAAATTCAACATCAAACCATCCTAGCATAGGCATATCGCCAGCTTCAAACTAATTTGTATTATTTATTCTTTCCACTATGCGTTCGATAAAAATGAACATTTATAAATCAATTATCTGCTAATTATTACACATCGTCCGTGGTCCATAGTTTTGCTAATTCAAAATATTGCATTATTAGCATTGATTAATTAAGTCTATACATACTTTTCACTTTCCCAACATTAATGGCATCCACATGAACAGTTTTCAGAGTTTCTTTCAGGCAGATAAATAGAATCCATGATGTAACTTAACGCATTTTACGAATTTACAATGTCTCCTCTTTCATGAGCACAACTACGATGCTGCTTTATTTCCTTACGGACACTAGAACTAGAAAACAATATAAGTCAAACACAGTCACACATTGTCAATGTTACTGATCCATCTACATCAGCGGCTGTGGCTGTGGCAGGGGATCGTTGGTCGATGCTTCAAGCACTTGCGCTAATATTTACAAATGAGTTGTTTCTGTTTTGTGTACAACGATTGATACGTCGATATCCGTGGTGCGTAGTCTTTTCGTGTGCTAGAGATACTTCCAATTCATCAAACGCGATTGTTTTCGAACGAAGTACGTCTACGTTTGTCCATGATCGTGACGGCTAGATTTTATTTAACCAACGATGGCCTTTCCGTAGGCTGGGTATCCTCCGTACGATGCGTACGGGGCAGCAACCTTAGCGACAGCGGGGTAAGCGAGCGGGGCAGCGATCTTGGCAACTGGGGCCACAGCCTTGACGGCCAGAGGCTCACGGTGGACGACGGCGTTGAATCCGTTGACGGGGTCGGCAGTGTACTCGACGACACGACGGGTGCCATCGGGCTCAACCAGAGAGTACGAGCCAGTCACAACATCTCCCGAGCGGGATTCCTGCTGTTCCTTGTTGTCTCCGGTCAGAGCATCCTGTAGGAGGGTTGGAACGAAATGACATTACGCAATCGTCGTCGGGCGCATCCAAAATCGCTCAGTAACTTACGGCAATGTGGTAGCTGTAGCTGTACTGTGGGTTGGGGTCGTAGTCATCGGCAACCTTAGCAACAACCGGGGCAGCAACCTTGGCCACAGCTGGGTAAGCTCCCAACGGAGCTGGGTAGCCGATGGCAACGGCGTTAGCGACGGCCACGATGGCGGCGAAGACGGCGAACTAAATACAAGAAGGCAAGAACGTAGGGTTTTAACAGACCGATCATTGTGGTATGATGAAAAGTGACTGAAATTTGCTTTTAAAAAGGGGCAACTTACTTTGAATGCCATTTCGAGATGGATGGGTAAGTCTGGTGTTGACTGTTTGACAACCGTATGCTGATTATGTTCTTAGAACCGGCGTCCACTCCTTTTTATAGCGCTCACCAAAATCTTTATCGTCGCAAAAACAAGCTCACCTACGACGACGCCCCACAATCACTCCATTTGATGTAATTTGTTGTATTTTTTTATCGTGTTCCGAAGTTACCTACTAAAATTATTGCACGTGAGCAACAGGGTCTGCATTGCTTCCATTTCGTTCCTTCGCATCGAAGGCGAGGTGCGTATACTCTCACTCTCGCCTTTCTGGAGGCCAATGCACTGCACCACGTAGTAGTGTGGTTATCAAAATGTGCAGCCTCTTTGGAATTGCATTCACTACTCCCTCGGCCGATTAGCGCCCCAGCAGCAGCAGCAGTAGTTGTGTTTCGGGCCTGACTGCGTGATCTGGAGCAACACCAACACCAAGAAGCGAAGGTTCACAAGTTCACGCTTTGCTGCCCGGTCAAACCGTGCCTAGGGGCGTTATACGGCAGTGACGGTGTGAGCGAATGCAGGCTTCACCTGCGTTCTGCGTTTACGCTCTCATTGCGATCCAATTTTCGCGAGTGGCATACGCGTTCCATCCATTCACTTCACGCGAAGAAACCGTCCGAAACTGTCGACTTCCCACGTTCATAACGTATGTGTCTTTGGGAGGCTGCTAGCACGTTGCATAGTGGCAAGGAGTGGTCGGTCGATCGATCGAAATGGCGCGTGTGTGCATTGGGTGTCTGCGAAAATGCATCAGGGCGTCTAGAATCTGCTTCTCAATGAAACGCACCGTTCGCACCTCCGACCACCGCGGTAGTACGGTGGCGGCAAGAGCACAAATTGTGGTCGGCTTTATGTCCCCATTCTCTTGCTACGGTACGATCATGCGAAGGGCGGCTGATCGACCGATGAAGGAACGGTTTCGGCAGAGACAAAAGAAAGCAAAAAAAAAAAAAGAATGCTTGCTGCTGATACGAAGCGGTACCTATGTGACCACCAATGCTGAACAAATTTCAACTTTATCGAAGTACGTATGCGTTGATGTCATTTGCTTTCATGTGATAATTAGTCGTTTAACGAGATAATTTGAGTGTGCGGGAGACATTGTGGTTTCGGTATTATATTTTGCGTTTAGTGTGGTTATGAGATAGTAAAAATAAATAATGCATTATATGTGCCGAGGATTTAGAAAATTTTATGTTAAAAAATTTAATATTACAAACTGATTCATGGTCTAATCAATGTTAGGCCTTCATTATCAAAGTTAAGCGAAAAGTATTATCAAATGATTTGTAATAAAATCGTATAATATGGTATAACACTGAAATAGTATTGGATGAGCATGGGATATACTAATTCGTAAATCCTTATTCTTTTTTTTGGTACTAAATTAGATTTAGTCAGGAACATTCAATCGATTGGCTTCGATTACAAAGTCATATCGTTATTTTATGCCTTATTATCTTTTTATCTTGGTGTAGGCTTGGTGTTTCGCAATTCTCAACGAAGTCTTGCTCTAACTAAGTTGTGAATTATTGTCTATGATATTTATTTGAGATTTTACCTTGCTAAATTACGCGTACTTCGAATAGGATTAAGAGTCCTTTATTCATGAAACGAGACAATAATGTTCTTCAAACTCGTAGATAAGAAATTTATCAAGTTTATTTTCTTATACTACTGATCACAGTAGAGGAAATTCCTTGCTTTTGTTTACTAAGTTACTTGTCTAGCGCTTCAACTGTTTGAAGGTTTTGACCTAATGCAGGAGTGGCTTGACACACTGAAATGTTGTTTGTGTTGTGATATTTTTGGGCAATTTTTGAACACAATTTTGATTACTTTACCATCGTTTGCGCTTTATTCAGTCACACAGTCAAACATAAAAGAGTCTATAAGCTTGAAGCTTTCGTTTGCAAAGGATATTAAAGGGAAATTAAGTTGAAAGGATGAGAAATGGTGGAACGAATAATAAATATCTAGCGTGGGGAGGTATCTGTACAGGATTTCCGGTGATGGGTCGTTTATCCGTAGTAAGGATGGGCCAACGGAGAGGCAATCTTAGCGACGCCAGGGTATGCGAGTGGTGCGGCAAACTTGGCAACCGGAGCCACGGCCTTCACTACACCGGCACCACGCTGAACAACGGCGTTGAATCCGTTGACCGGGTCGGCCGTGTACTCGACGACACGCTGAGTACCATCAGGTTCGATCAGCGAGTACGATCCAGTCACAACATCTCCGGAGCGGGATTCCTGCTGGCTTTTGTTGTCACCGGTAAGGGCATCCTGGTTGTGTATAGAAAGGATATGAATCGTAATGTATATCCTGAATTTTGAAACGTTACTTCAACAGTTCTCACTTACCGAAACGGCGTAGCTGTAGCTGTACTGCGGGTTAGGGTCGTAGTCGGCCAGCGGTGCGGCAACCTTAGCCACAGCCGGATAAGCTCCCAACGGGGCTGGATAACCGATGGCTACTGCACTAGCGGTAGCGATGAAAGCGGCAAGAACTGCAAACTGCAAATCAAACATATTTGTTCCAGCAGTGTTTCAGTGGACAAGTATTTCTGTTGCCGTTTCTTACCCGGAGGGCCATTTTTGAGTGCTGCTATGTCCTGTGCGGTTAGAAATGAATCTGACGAATGTGTAACTAATCTAATTTTCGCATTGCTTTATATACCAAATCTATAAAGCCTGCCTTACACACTGCACGCGACCTGCCGACCCGTTCTGGGAAGCTATGGTGCTGTCCACCAGAGGGCGTAATGAAAAAAAAAATGCTCCAAACCATCTTTCCCATAAACATAACCGAGCACACACCCCGATCCGACAGCGATACGGGGTTGCACTTAAGGAGTGAGTTGGACGTTTAAGAAAAAAAAGTCATTTACCCGTTGGACAAAACTGCAGCGAGCTATTTCTAGTTTGTTTTTTCTTTCTCCTGTCTGCAGTGAATTTATCGTTTTCCTTCTCCTCAAAACGTACCTAAAATAACAAGCCCTACAACATGCGACATGAGGAAAATAATATCAATGACAATTTCGACGGCAGTCGAACTTTTACCGACCGGCACCACACGGGCATTGCGCACCAGGGCCAGTAATAGTGCGTTGGACAAAGTGCAACATGCTCTACAACATGCTCCCACAGACGTTGTTAGGCCTTGTACGCGCACCGTCTGCACCGTACGGCTGATCAGCTGCTCCCTGATGCAATTGCAACCGTGCGTACCCGGGGTGGGAGTACACGCGCAATACTGCCAAATCTTAATTTATTGGTCATCTGTGATACGCATGCCGTGGCGCGTGTCTGCTGGTTGGGGCGTTAGCCCGGTATGCTCTTGACTTTCGAGTGCAGCAAATTCCTTTCGGCAATGGGTGCAGTATGTGCTAGAAGATCGCCTTTGAATGATTGGTGCTGCGCGTTGCTCACTGGCTTAAGATAATGCACGTTCATAAAAAAGACGCTTCGCCTTTGTCATTGTCATTGTTTAGCATTTGTTCACTTGCACTGTGAATGGTATGGTTAATCAAATACTTGTGTTGTAGGATATGTAGTCGATCGCTATCATGTAATAATAATTAAAAGTGTGAGGAATAAAAAACGTACTAAAATGAAGTTCTAGTACATAAAATACAAAGCAAAACCATATTTTCTACAATTGACTGTATTTTCTCTTCTGTAAACTCTTTTTAAAGGATCTTTTTAACAAATAGATGATTCTTGAAAAATATAAAAAGAAACTGTAATGTATTTCTTTCTCAAATTTTATGCTTATTAAATTTATTTGCAAAAATCATTCAATAGTATGGTCTGGTTGATGGCCTCGCAAGAGTTGGCAGATGAAATGAATAATGTCAATACGTTCTTCATCAGTTATTGTGGCCTTGGTGATCAGCTGGCCGTTATTATTGGAGTAGATACTAGGTTAAACAGTCGCCCAAAATATTATGTACATCAATCACGCGTGAAGGATTAAGGGATCGTTGGTGGTGTTCTTTGCTTAATGGCTTGGGGTAAAATGATTAGCCGAAAATACCACCAAAACCACAAAAATATAAATAAAATAAATACAAATTTCTTAAGATATTTTAAATCCATCTCAGATCACCT
Source organism: Anopheles minimus (assembly GCA_000349025.1). Classification (NCBI taxonomy): domain Eukaryota; kingdom Metazoa; phylum Arthropoda; class Insecta; order Diptera; family Culicidae; genus Anopheles; species Anopheles minimus. Next base: position 24,824,400 of record KB663610.1, read on the forward strand.
TAAGATCACCACATAACTGCAAAACTAGCTTCTTTTTGGAGGCAGCCCGGTGGGATAGTGGTATCGCCGTTGGTCTTTCATACGGACCGGGACCAAAATCCCATACCGACCGTTCTCCCGTAGCAGTCAGACAGTCAGCATCCTGCTATGGCCTAGCCGTCTCACAAAAACACATCTTCTTGGTGTAGGATTTAAAATATTGTTAGTTGTTGTAATTAAATATTTGTTGATCATTGCTTTTTATTATGATCACGGAGCTGTATCATCGTTCGACAATATTGATGAAGTCATTGAATCATCAAAATTGCATTAAATGACAACAAAAACAATATTATACGAACTATATTTAGTAGTTTTGAATGATAGGCAGACAAGGAAAAGTCATTACATTACTAGTATGTTCTAGACGGTCGTTCAACCAAGACAAAGAAGTAACCAAACTGACCCAATATATCAGAATTTAGTTTTACAAGACGTTAAGCGATCGTGATATTGAATGTATGCTTTGAGGGAAACAGATAATGTTTTCTTTTGTAGAATTTGCTTTTATTTCAGGTAACCTTCATTTGGTTGATCACTTGTATTAACACCACGGCAACAATAGTTCCACACATCTTGTCACACAGTCAAAGTTTTTAAAACGAAACTATTTCCATTCCGCTTTTGGCAGCACGGACTGTATTCATATGTACACAAATGTTCAAATAGATCGTAGAATAGAATAGCGTTGGGATAGACATGAAGAAATGAGCAATAAATTAAAGATGACGTTCGCTAACGGCTTCAAGATGAAAAATGAGCATTAGGTACTGGAGAAAGGAATCGGTTTCGTGTGTAGGGATGCAGTGTCCTTCTTAACCAAGGATGGCCTTTCCGTAGGCTGGGTATCCTCCGTACGGGGCGTACGGGGCAGCAACCTTAGCGACGGCGGGGTAAGCG